>JARKHS020025784.1:0-76034 GCA_030143305.2 Amblyomma americanum
GGCAAGTGGCAATACAAAAATTAAGCGTGAATTTATGAATGCTTGCTACATATTTTAGCCGCATGGGTTCTAGTATGAGAGACTGACCAAGCTTCGGATATGACCGCGTGTCAGAGTCTCAAACCTTTGTTTCCTAGCCTTAAGCAAGTACTTGCGTTACTAACACTCTGCAGAGCGTTGCGAAAGAGATTGGTGGCGAGTTGCACCCGTAATTGCAAGCGTAACAGGGGGCGGCAGAAAATTAGGTGGATGGACGAGGTTAAGTATTTTGCGAGGATAAGGTGGCCGCGGCTGGCACAAGGCAGGGTTAATGGGCGAGATATGGGAGAGGCCTTCGTCCTGCTGTGGTCGTAGCTAAGCTGTTGATGATGATGCTAATGACGAGTTGCAGCCTGTGGTTAATAGGTTTGTATCCGAAATTAAAACAATGAAAAGGTCGCATCATCTGCCGCGAAGCTGCTGCACGAAACTATAACCGGGTACGTCCTTGCCAGTGAGCTCTACGCTATCCAAACATAGGATTTATTCGGGGTCTTATTGCGAAACTTAAAGCCCAGCTTTAAAAAACTTACATACCCAGCTTGAGTTTTTGAATTATGTTGTAGAGAAGTTGTATGGTACAGCAAAAGACAAGCTTTAAACTTCTTTGACAAAAGTTTACACGTAGAGGGGATGCTTCAACGAGAAATGGAAACAGGAGGCTGTGACATGGATGAAAAACGAGCCCTCAGATTTCTACCTGTTATCTCAGTAAGAGTGTAACGACGGTTCTCTCACTTACCACTACTGCTTACAACTGGAGAAAATAACAGATGCATCTTGGTGCTAAGAACACGTACACACGCGGAGTACAAACTTAATTCTATCACTAAACATTTCCACCATGCTGTTTCACCTAAGAACATGTGAAGGCAAATAAAAGCCATTTGGAAGCAAGATTAACGCATGTGCACGCTGTGCCGTAAACTGTGCGGGTTTGCCTCGATTCCGGTAAACCTCTTTCCCCTGTAATCCCAGTTCTAATCATCATCATTTACATGGAATAGTAAAAAATATTACGTGCACTGTCAAAAATTCCTTCCGATGGGAACAAGTCACAGTGTGGCATGTACTATACGTTTCAACAACATTCCAGCTTGATCTGCTGGTGCGTCGTCTTTGCGGTAAGCGCCAAGGGCCTCATGTATAACAGAGATGTATACTGGAACTATAGTAGCGTGATTTGAGAGAGATTAAGTAATCACTTTGTACGAAAGCTCTTTCGCGAAAAATACCTACCACGCACCCTGGACATTGCTGCGCATAACATAACGGTCTCGCAGGCCACATCTGGTTTCGTTCTATGCGTATCGTGACCATTTTCAGCGGCCGAGAAGAGCTGCGAGAAATAATAACCTTTGCAGCTCAGTCGGGATCTAAGGTGCGGCTTCTGCCGAAAGGTATTGGTGCTCTTCCGTACCGACTACAACTCGTAGAGAGAAACAGAGAGTGAGACATGAGAGCGGAAAAGCGAATAAACACCTCCATGAAATCCAGTGTTTGCGTCATCTTTTCGCTAAGCGTTGTTAATACAGCTTGTCATTGAAGCTCTGCCAGCGGCAAAGATAGGGCTATATGCGGTCATTCGTTTAATCTTGTCAGAATGAATGAAAAAAAAAGTATTTCATGATGTACCAAGTCCTGTGTTTCGGAGCCAGGATAGCTTTGAGTGCTTAACAAGAGCTTCCTGGCATTTGCGGGTATGCTCAAAGAGTGGAATGAGCCAGTTCTCTCATAATAAAGGTCTTTATCGGTCTGGGATTCTAGACGAGGATCGACTGACGGTTGTTTGAATATGAGGGCTGTTTAAGAATGTATCTGTTAACATGGCATGCCCTACTTCTATTACTTCGTGTCGTATCATATTGTATCGTATGCTATCGCATCATGTCGGGTCGTGTCGTTTCGTGTATCACGTCGTGTCTTATATCGTATCATATTATACCGTATCGTATCACAGCGTCTCGTGTCGTATCATATCGTATTCTGTAGTATCGTATCGTGTCGTGTCGTATCATGTCGCCGTATCCTCATCAGAAAGAGAGGTTTGTTGCGTCCTTCTCTAGACTGCGGAATAGATAGAAAGAAATAGCGAGAGATTAGACCTCTGAATTGTGTCTTCGCATATAGGTGCCGTGTCAGTGTGTCATGACATACAAGTTTTGATTTGAAACCCATCATTTTAGTCATTAAATTTACGTGCGAAGTCACTTTTACTTTTCAGGTTTTGCGACTTATAAATCGGACACTCAAAAAAGATTATTAAGGTAGAGTACCTGAAATTTGACCTCCATCGGTTAGTTGTGCTGGTAAGTTTACGTCCTATTCCCGTTTCCTTCACTTGTCTGCTTCCCAGAGTAGCCCGTGATGGGAGTGTAGCCCAATTATATGTGCGACTTAAAAATGGCGATGGTTTAGCTCTGGTTAAACCTGTAGTGACGCGATAGCTACAGCGGGCCGAGTGGAAATCGCTCAGTCGTATTGCAGAATCAGTCTTCGCCGCTCTCTTTCGCTGGGCGTTCATTCGTGATCTTCGTCTCTGGACGTGAACTCACTCTCTCTCTCTCTCCCCTTTTCCCCCTCTCCACTCCTCCCCCACTCGGTTTCGCCGGCACGCCGCGCCGCCGGCAGCTGCCACGGTGGCCACGGCGCCGCTACGCTGAAGGCTGGAAATGCTAGCGTACTGTAGGCGCGCAGCGCACACACCAGCTGCGTGCTCTTACGTCACTCCGCGCGTGGCGCACGGCGCGCACACCAGCTGCGGGCTATGACGTCACTCCGCGCATGCGCGGAGCGGTGGTGCCACAGCTCAGCGCGCAGCCACGCTGACCTCGCGAAGTGGTTGGCGTAGTGTAGCTATCGCTAAAAAAGTCGCAGTCTCAGTTGGCCACAACAGACAACTTGTTAACGACGAGCTGTAACTGCGCAACAAATGCGCGCCATTGCCACAGCTGCGTCCACGCTAAAGAATCAAAGCGGACGAGGACCCGTTAGTCGCTGACGATGAATATAGTTGTAATCGGCATGAACCTCATAAAGTTAGTTGTCTATTGTCAGACGCGGTATCGTTTTTCCTGCAGATTTATTTACCTCCCTATTATCACTGATTTTTTTTGGTAATCCCCAACTATATTCCTCTTTACTTAATGTCCACTCTGTTACTAAAATGGACCGTAGTTATCTTTTCTCCGGACACTTGTCTACACGCGTACATTTACTAAGCTAACCTGAGCCAAAGAATCCTCAACATTTATGTGTTTTTAAAACATGCTGTCTTTTTCTTTCCTCCTGCCTTTAGCTTCTCCTTTTTGGCTTCTTCCTTTTCCTCCTCAGCTTTCTTCAGCCATCCTTCAAACTTTCAAGTTTCGTCCATTTCTTTAATTCTAGAAATTATTGTACTTTTCTCTTGAGCGATATTTTTTGAGCTTGCGTTTAATTTCGGAGTGTCTGCCGAATGAACTCCCGAAGAGTGTCGTTCGATACATATTTTTTTTCTAACCTGGATCATTTACCGTTACTACTTCATTACATGAGCGGGCTCACGAATTCCATTAGTGGATATCTTAAGTTGCTGCTGCTTCTCCGAATTTTGAACGCTACGTGAGATTTGATGCGGTTAATTTTAAGCCCATGGACCGCTGCACTTTGCTCATCCACGTCCGTCCTCAATCATTCACCGTATTTCAGTAGTGCTGAAGTGAAAAATTCTACAAGAAAAACTGGATTTGCTAAGACATGCTTATTTTTTTCTAATATACCATGCATATTCATGGTCAAGAAGAGCAAAAACGATTAAAAGAAAAAACGACGAGCTCAGAGCACTTTTTGTTGACGTACAGCCGGAAACAACAGTAACATTGCCTTTTTCCCTTCCCTGCACCCCCCCCCCCCTCCCGACGCCTATCGGAAAGCACAAGATAAACTTTTCTGTCATCAGAAGAGATTCTTTCTAGTATTTGTAGATGTGACCTTGTAGCAGCAAAAGAAATTTTTTGTAACTACAAAATTTCCTGCAATATTGCGCAATCCCTTGTCATAGCGACAAAGCCAGTTATGTCGTGCAAACAGGCGATTTTGTAATAATGCAGAAAAATCTGCAGTTATGACAGGACAACAACGCATTTCATCGTATTGTTGCTCGAGTCGGTCGTATTCTTAGACTGGGCCATCAATATTCGTTTTTTTTCTGATTGCTAATATACAGTATATTTGCTATGTCCTTGCAGATGTTGTCAAAGTTGCGTAGTATACTATATCATCTTTTTTAGTAGGCATGATTGTGGCGTTTTCACCCAGTGATAAGTTTATTCAGGATGCATGAAAGCTGTATGTAGTGAATTGCCATATGCTGCTGATTTTTTCCGAAAAGCGAGTGATTAACACGAGGCCATGAGACAATTATGAAGTCCTACTGCAATCAGAATGAAATGGAATTCGAATGAAATCTTCATATCACACCACCTTCTTTCCTTGGATAACAACGCATTATATTACCGTATAATCATGCTTTACTAAAGCGGTTCATTACAGACACTCAGCACAAAACTTATCGCGATTGAAATGTGCACGGTAGTCACGTGCGCTCAGTGATGTTTGCTAACACATAGCGCCTCGTATTTACATAGGCACTTCTCTTAAAAATATGGGCGCAATGCCTGTTAAGAACTGCGCTGTCATGGTGCTACAAGCGTTCCATTCGAGCGGGAAAATTTTCTGTTCGCATGTTCTTTCTGCATTGCTGGCACCAGAAAATTTCCACAACGGTATTTAGAGGCTGTTCTACCTCGTTAGCGTGCAAATATTTGTGTAAAAGCGCTCTCAAGGTATATTTTTGTAACACAACTTTGACCACTATGTTTTTGCACGCTGTTGTGTCGCCTGTGGCTGGGAGTGGCGTTCACGAATGCCTCCTCCCACTTAATCGCAATGGCAGACTCTCCTGCGTGTGAGATGTGTGGGTGTGACGAGACTATAGAACGCCTTCTTTGTAACTGCCCTCGGTTTCAGCGTGAGCGTGCCCTCCTGGCTGCAACACTCCGCCGTTTAGATCCTCGGCCCCTTACTGAAGCCAAGATTCTGGGTCCTTGGAGTAAGCCTTCATCGCAGAGGACAGCTTTGAGGGCACTTTTAAAGTTCTTGAAGGACTCAGGACTGAGTGCGAGATTGTGAACTATCAGTGTATGCCCTGTGTACCCTTCAAGTAACGGTCAACGGACATGTGGAAAAGTGATCATCTCCCTTTGCTCTCTCCCATTTCTATCTCCCCCTCCGTTTCCCTTCCCACGTGTAGGGTAGCTTACCGGGCGCTGCCTAGTTAACCTCCCTGCTATTCTGTCTTTCTCTCTCTCTCTCTCTCTTGACCACAGAATCTGAATTTCCTTGCGAAGCATTCGCAAAGGATCCAACGATACGCTTCTGCACTCTTCCTCCTTGGACTAGTTCATGACGCTGTCGCAGCGTGGGATTTATTTTGTGATATTAGCTAAAATATATTGCAAATTTCTTGTCACTTATTGAATCATGAAAGTACAGCCGGTTCCGTGCTTCGAGCATAGACAGAGTACGACCAGAAAATCATCTTCGAAATGAAAAGAAATATATCTTTAAGAAAGATAAAGCTGCACAAGAACGCAAATGACACAAAAACGGTGTCATTTAACCTTATTTAAATATTCTCCCACTGCTCGCCTTAATGCTGGTCTGCTAGTAATGTCGTTTTGAGGCACACTCGAAGTATGCCGGTTTTACTATCGAGGGTGTTTTCAAAGCTTTTTTTCTGTATAAAGAAGCATTGCTGATATTTAATAACGCTAAAAAAATTTTAGCATTGCACAGCTACTTTCGTGTCGCGTTTCTTAATACAGCGAGAGTTTTTCTTCTCATTTTCTTATTTCTGAGGAATTGAATTTTGGTCTCAGCGGATTATGCTTAGGTAGAAATATACGCAATGAAGGAAACCATTTAGTACAAAAAAGAAAGAAAGGAAAGAACATGTAATGTGTTTTCGGCGGGATCATTCCTCATGATTTTTTGTAAGTTCGTTTTTCGTTAGTTGCTTTGGAAAACTAGTTGTTCAGGTACGATGTCGGGACACCTCGTTAAACGACACAGATAAGCGGGTGTTTCGCCACCGTCGGAAGCGCGAAGATTTTGAAGTGGCTCGCGTCGCTTGAGTGCTTATCAGTCCTAGGTAGTTCATGCGCTATAAATTCCCGGTGGATAATAAAAAAAACGAAAAATAAACACTATGCGGTCGGGAAAAATCAAGAGCCGTAAAAGACGGGCGAAAATGATGCTTGCACAAGAGTTTATGCACAGAGATATATGTCGCAGTGCATTTTTTCTCTTTGAACATCGCCAGGCACGAGTCCACAAAAGTGAGATCAGCACACTGGCCTCCTTACCTTTCACTGTCTTGCGTAAGCGCGCTCCTAGATACTGCTCGTTTCTGGTTTTGTTGCTTCCATTTGAAGAATGACAACAAAAAAAAAACGATAGATGAAAGGAAATTCAGGAGAAATTACCTTGGAATAACTTTTAAAAAGTTGAGTTGATTATTTTCTGAAAGCTTACTGATTCTGAGCAAATAATAACATGAAAGTTTCGGCTATCTTGTACATGACTGAGGTAAACTTATCGATATTTTTGCATTATAGGTGGAGGATATTATTAGTTAATGTATAGTAGTCAATGTGAGTTGAATAATATCGGCACGAACCGCCTCAATAATCTCTGAAAGCAAATATGCCACAAAATTAAGAGCTGCTGGTGATTTTATATTTTTAGTTTCAAGGTAAAAATATCTTAGCATTTACATGTGTCTCGCCCACAATTCTGAGTCAAAGGTGATATGAAAAACGCATGATTTAGTGCATAAAGGAACAGGCACTAAACCCGAGAAGGTCCTCCTTGCTAGAATAAGAAAGTAGCGATAAATTGTTGTTTTTGTTGTATATTTAGCGTCCTCTTTCTTTCAGCACCAACGCTTTCAACCGAAGCCTGCTTTTTTTTTTCCTTCTGAGCAAGTTTGCCTCGTACGTCAACCTCCCGTTGCCCGAACGACCTGATTTCGAGCCATGGAATATTTAAAAGCACGAACGTAGTGCAGAGAACTTTCGACTAACCTTGCATACTCAAGTTCTGAGTGCACCTAACTCTGAAAGCGTTCTGCGTTGCAGTGACCGAGACGGTGGATCTTCGTGATCTAAGTTGAAGATTTGAAATATGAAAGATGTTTACTCAGACTCTGCGCATCGCAGATCTGTGTATTATAGAAATGCGAGCAGTTATACGTAAGAACTAAAAAATATGAAAAATTTCGTTAAGCTACTCAGGGACATGTTATTAGGCTGAATTTTTCAGTCTAAGCAGCCAGTACAGCGTAGAGCTTCCAGCAAAAACATCTCGGCATTGCACCGTTCAACCGTATCCAAGAGCTTCAAGTAACTTGAAGTTCTTTGCAGAGATATGAATTTTTCAGCTATTCGAAGACGCTAGCTATCTGTATTTCATGATGGAAAGCTAATAGCGCCTTGGAAACTCAGATAAAAATATTATTACAATAAAACAAAAATTCTTCATGGTCGCTTAAAATGTTTTCCAACGGTGAAGGAACAAGCCAAGCAATAAATGGTGAATGAAACAAATGGGAAATGTATTGAATTAATCATGAAGATTTAAGTGTACAACTGAGGCCAAGGAAACTTGGGCTTCTTTAGAAAATACAGACAAGTGCTTTAAAATAAGTACTTCATTTGGAAATAATTAAACCGGCGGATCATGATGCACCCGGCTCTTAAGTTGTATCCTAACATCAGTAGCTTCAACTGTTTTTTTTTAAAAAAGGCTTATAGTTTATCGACTGGCAATAATCTGCTTAAACATGTCTAATTCTTTGCTACAGTGTCGGTTGTCCTGCGCACTTGAATAAGGTTTGTGCTAGCCGCTTTCAGACATCAATAAATGTAGTTGTCTCGAAAGTACTTGTTTTTTAATAAGGGCGCAGTAACCCTACTCGAATTAAGAAGTGAAAGATATGGAGTGCCTTTATGGATATAGGCGTTGTCTTGCCCAGTTTTGAATGTTCTCAGGAAGGGGCATTTAGGTAGTCATTTATATTCTGGATGAACAAGGAGAGGTCTTCTCGGAATCTAAAATCATACAAAATCCCTTTATGAACTTAGCTTAGCCTTTATGTAAAACTTCAATTTGGCTAGTTAATGATTAAATATCCTGCTTCAGCGGACGATGTGGAGGTCTTGGAATGTAAAATCATGCAAAATCCTCATCAACTTTGCTCAGCTTTTATGTAAAAGTGAGATTTTGCTGGCTCAAAATTAAATATCGTGCTTCGGCGGATGGTGTGTCGAGTCTGGCAACCGAAGGCACTACTTTTTAGTTCGTAAGACTCAAAGTGCAGCAAGGTTTGTTCGAGGATTGTAAAACTAAACTGAACGGGTGCCTAACTGTTGTATAATGCATACTTGTTTTATTAATGCGCTCTTGCAGCCTCCAAAAGAGCCAAGAAGTACTTAGCCACGTACTAAGGTACATCAAGAATGTTTGCGCTATAAAGTTTTAATAAATCATTATGCACCAACTCGCCCAGAAAGATGTTTCAATACATCAAGAAAGTAACGTTTCTTTATAGAACCCCACGCAAATAGTGTCGAAACCCTTCCTTCCTCTCACAGCAACAAAGCACATTAACGCAGAAATCAGCATAAGAAAACGATTTGCTGTTCTCCAGTGACAGCGACCTCGGTAGAGTAATCCCCAACCGTTCCAGAGTTTTTTTTTTCATTATTTTTATTCTCGCCTCGAGTTCATTATGGCTTCCAGCTGAGGTATCACCTCACGGCTTTCGGATGGGCGCATGAGAGCGAGCGTAGCGGTTCCAATTAATTTTGACAGCGGCTTAAGTAGGATTAGCCCGGCGGGAAATCGAGCCTAAAGGGGAAAAGGATTAAGCGGGACACGATGCCGCCTAATCTGAAGAAAAGAGGGCTCAGGCCGACCTCCTTGCGTAAGTTGGAAGGGCCTGGTCGCGCGACGCGCAGGATGCCCTTATCCTGCTTCAGCATCCTCGTTGTAGACTCTCCACGGTCTCCACTCGTTCAATATGGAGGGATATTGGTTTATATACGGGGCGAGGGAAGAGGAATCCGGTCGAATAGAAACCCGCATGTCTCAGAATGGTGTGCACCACTGCTTCAACTAGTAATGCTAATCACATAACATCATGACAGCTTCACGACTTCGACTGCTCAATAAAGACTTGACTACTATCACTAATTAATGATTTTAGCGTCAGCATTATCATCGTCAGCCTAATTATATCAACTACAGGACAGAGGACTCTCCTAATGTTGCCGATTGACATTAACGAGTTGAAATGCTATTAAAGTATAGACTGTAGGATTATGACGACAAAGGAGACCACTGTCGTCATAAAGTAATCTTTTTTAAGCTAACAAATACCATAAAATGAAGTAGAGGTGTCGCCATCGCTAGCAGACTTCACAAGTGAAATGTGAGCGTCAACGGCTACTCTTGCAGATCCCTGAGGCAAGGCTACCCCGACATTTCCTTGAAAACAATTGCAACCCATCCTTTTTGATCAGAATATCATGAGTTTCAATCGACTAGCGGAAAGATTTTTAAGTTAAATTTTCTCATCCATAAGTTGTTTTCTTCCTGCCGGACAAACGTGAGCATATTAAGAGAGAGCCAGAGAATTATTTTTTACTGCGAATGATAACTGAATGAATTTATCCTCAGTGTCCCTTCAAAGTTCAAGGACTTTTAGCCGGGGCAGAAGTTAAATTGTAAAATATTTATGTATCCCCATTAAATTTTGCTCACTCATATGCTACTACTCTAGATTATTTTTCCACATTCATTCTTTTTTCAGCTGCTTTCTGCGTCCTTCTAAGTCCTCTTTTATTCTTTTCAACAACTTCCTGACAGAGAATAGCTTGTCAGCGGTTTTTACACCCTGAACAAAATCCTTGTTTTTTTTTTATGGAGGGGGGGTGGGGGGTTAAGCTTTTCTTCTTCTTAGCAGAGCAGCAGCACAGTGATAATAAAAACACGCTTTTTCGGAGTCCCTCAGCGGTGACTAGAGTACTTTTGAGCTGCAAAGATGCGAGGTTTGAAATAGTACATGTAAAAGACTGCATAATAGTTTAAAGCACGGGAATGCTAGTAATATGGTTTTCAGAGTCGAGCCTAAAAAATTCTTTTTGTCACATAGGTTGTAAGTCTTCTTGATAATTTAACGTAACTAAGACTGCACATGGTCGGAAAACATCAGACTACTTACTGGAACATTTCCGAGCGTAGCTGTGTACATATGCGTAGGAGCTAGACGAGTGTATAACGAGATTTCCTCTAATTTTTTTCACGGAAATGGTACTATGTCGAGTACAAACCAAATAGAATGAAGTTGGATAAGCGCAGTCGTAAAACTCATTGCCTACTCCGAATGTCACTTTTCCGTCGACCTTGGTCTTTATCTCAATTTAATTCGTCTCCTAGTAATGGCAGTGCGTTTCTTTCTTTATGACCTCAACTTTTGCGGCGTTAATTGATGCAGTAAACTCAGACACTCTTGCTTTGGGCTTTCCGGCATTGGCATTCCCCACGACTAAACGTGCAAGGCTGATGCTTTGGTTACCTTTTCTGAGCTTCGAGCTGATATGGGATCTAAAATAGCGCAGTCAATCAGCACCTCGCGCCGTAAAACTATAAAACATTCATTAGATGTAGTCATCGATCGTATTCCTCCTGTCATAAGAAAGAACTGTTTTCAAAACAATTTGCTACAAATTGGAATGCATACACAGACGCTACCTTTGATAAAGACAGCTGTAAAGGCGATATTGATTTTATATAATTTATTTCCTCTCAATGCCTGAAATTTGTTGAGAGTAGCGGGAGCAAACAGAAAGGGCATCAGCAAAAACTGCATAGCTACAAATTGTGTTTACAGATGGTTGTTCTGAATAAGTTGGTAGCTGGGAGAGAGGCGATGCAGTCAGATAAGCCGGTTCTAGTCGTTTCATGTTTTAGGCATCAAAGATCCCAACCTACGGTGATGCTGGTGCTGGGTACTCCGAATTTCTGATAGCGGCCATTACGAGAAGAGTTGTTTGTTGGTGGCTGGAGAAGACAGTTCCTAAGCGGGGGGTTTGAATGGCGCGTTTTATGAAATAGGCACTGGCGAGAAATTTTATGGCGGAGTCAAAGTCGTCATGAATATCTACCGCGGCATATTAGTAGCGTCTGAGTGACTGTACTGTTGAATGTAAAGGCAGTGCTTTTTCGATCCTAACAGCATTTGGCGCAGCAAGTAAGCCCTGATGTTTTTATTGTATCCTTAAAGTACGCTGTAATATGTGATGTCTGTAAGACAATGGCTACCTCCCGCGATTAGAGAAGGCACGGAGACTGTAAGACTACGCCCATCTATGTTCTGGAATCGCAGGCCTCAACTTCAAACTTGTAGTGTTTCTGGCAAAGCAGAACTCGGTTTTTGTGCGCATGTCTACCAAAAAAAAACACATCTATATGCACCGGTAACGGCCATACGATCTTGCTGCACATGAAGATAACTTTTTGGGTGATAATATTCACGCCGCACAAGTATTTTGTAGCCATTGCTCTTAACAATGCATCGTGAATCTCCACGGTGTTTCGGAGGGGTATGCATATACTGTATTTGCTTCAGACAAATTCAGAATATAGCCGCCGCGGTGGCTGAGTGGTTACGGCGCTCGGCTACCGGCCCGAAAGACGCGGGTTCGATCCCGGCCGCGGCGGTCGAATTTCGATGGAGGCGAAATTCTAGAGGCCCGTGTACTGTGCGATGTCAGTGCACGTTAAAGAACCCCAGGTGGTCGAAATTTCCGGAGCCCTTCACTACGGCGTCTCTCATAGCCTGAGTCGCTTTGGGACGTTAAACCCCCATAAACCAAACCAAATTCAGAATAGGCGACAAAAATCGCACATGGCTGATGTTTCACCGTCGCTTATCGATGCTCACTCACTGAGGGAATGGCATATTATCCAGTTTGTGACTTAGGGTTAAAAATGTTATTTTGATCACCCAGCCGCAAATTCTGAACTTCAACTTTGTTCAATCACCTAAGAACCAGAAAATCTGGCACATATCTCATACACACTAAAGACGAAAGGAGTAAAAAGGAAATAAAGTGTCCTCTCGCGCACTTACATTTAGGGGCTGGGTATTCTTCCGAAGCCGTGGCGTAGATTGTCATCACTAAAAATATGAAATACATATGGTTTGCAACGGAAACAAATTCTCAGTTCGAAAACTTGCGAAGTTCTAGCACTTACGGAGAATTTAGTTGAGGTTTCAATCTTCTATATTTGATAACTTCAACACCTTCGGTTCCGCGTTTAAAAAACTCGTCCCATTTCTAACTGCATCAAGTTACTCTGATTTGCAGCGGGAATATACCTCCGTTGCCATGAGTACGGATTCCGTATATTTAGGGAACGAAATCTACCCTGGAAGTAGGGCAGCATACCCTGTCCCTAAAAGGGGGTGTGCGAGAGGACAGCTTACTCACTTTTTATTTCCATATAAGCGTTTTCTTATTAGAGTGCAGCACGGACGCGTCTTCGCATGTGGCAATGACTTTTCGCCTGACTTCAGTTGCTGTCTTCCTGTAATGACTCCAAGAACAACCACACCTTAGCTTATTCTCAAGAATAGAAAAGAAATAAAGCAAGGAAGACCGCTTAGAGACTGACGACCTTGCTGTTTTCTTCAGCAGACCTCCCGCGTATTTTACTTGTTCAGTCTATTCCGGCTAGCATTTACCTCAGGCTCTTCGCTCCCTGCAGCGGCACGTTTACAAAATCCTCAATGTCATTTTTGAACGAGAGCGTAAAAATAGGGCTAGCGCAACTCTAAAGCGAAAACATATGCTTTCATGTGTTTCTCTTCTGTTCAGCCGGCGGGCTGTGAAAATTAAGAGCAGATTTAGCAAGAATATCGATCCACAGACATGACTGAAAAATGCTGCACCTGCACAATTGCTTCCAACTTTTTCTGTCAGTGAAATTCAATCACTTGAATTTTCTGCATCTGTTGATATATGGTCGACAGCGAAACGCTCATTTATTGCTGAAAATTTTTAGAAATTTCAGAACACCTGTATTACCAGACAGGATATAGGCGTCCGTATTTTCCATCCTCAGAGATTTGCGCACGGGGAAATGCACTTGACATAACCTGAATTTGCATCTTCAAACGGCCTGTGGTACTTGTAGTTGTATTTGTGCTTTTTCTAGTTTAAAAATGCCCCGCTTTCGGTGATGGTATAGCCCCTCTACATGTCAATATAAAGTGGTAGCCAATCAATTATAGACCAACACGAATTTGTCCACGGTTTTGCTTCGAGCAACAGAAGCATGACATAAATCTTGTATCTCCATTCTCAGCGGTCCCTAAGTATGCTACACAAATGTCTGGCATCTTCGATGAACTGTCCTACAAACGCTCGTCCTGTGCGTGTGCCCCAATGAATCTTCCAATCCTTCTTTCCCGACGCCTACTTGCGCGCTGTTGCTGCCTTCCATTAAGGTCCGACCGGAAGGGAAGGCCGGTACCGGCGGCGCCTGCCGGATTGTTGACAAGGCGTCCGGAGGTGCTGGTCGCGGCATGACTCCGCTCATTGGCATTCCACTGGCGCAGGCTTGCCTTCCGCCCACTTCCATCTCGTCTTCGCTCTTGTTCTGCTATGCTTCTGGCACTCAACTCTTCTTTTCTGTATCCTTTCGATTGCTCTTATCTCTGATTGAAAGTCTTTAACTTGGTTGCACCGAGGGTTATACAGGCAACGATTATGGCTAAGACCGGCATTCATGCAAGCTCAGCTGTGGTGTCTAAATGAAAAACAAAAAGAAGAAAATAATGCATTCTCAGATACAGTCGTACCTCGCTATAACGAAACGGTTTACAATGAAGTAATGGATGTAACGAAGTTATGACGGTTCCGCTTGGGAGCTCGGTCAACACGGACTATAACGAAGCTACGGCTGTAGCGAAGTAATCCCCGGGCACCGTCATCTTCGTTAAACGAGGTTCAACTGTATAACGCATCGCGGCTCTTTAGATTATTGATTATTGAGGAACTGATGAGTGATCAATTGGATTGATGGGGGGGGAAATGTGAGAACATCATTTTCTACCTTCTATTCATTTGTGCTATCGTTCTGGAGCCTGGAGCGCGAACTGTGCCACTACTACCACTACCGCTTCTTCCACAGCCTCACTCAGTGACCCAATCCCTAGGGATCATCTGTCACTGAAGTGTCCTTACCAAGTCGCTATCGCTAGTGTTTCGTTATAGCCGGAGTGTCATTATAGCTGATGTTTTGTTCTAGCCTTTGTTACAGCAAGTGGCAGGTGGAGAGCGGAAACTGCCCCTAAGCGCCACCTCGCACCTACCACTGTTGGCAAGTAGAAACATTACTAAGACATCGACGCTGGACAGGTTTCGTCGACAATGCACTGCTAATGCGCTCGCAATAAAACAAATTTCAAGTCAACAACGACTCGTAAGGTGGGAAATATAAATGATGTCAGGAACTTGCCTTGTCGAGTGCACCCAGTCATAGAAACTAGCCTTGTACTAAGGACACGAATTTGTGCTGTCATGTTTGTTCTGTGTTGGTTCAGTGGTAAACGCTGATTTAGTCCCCCGTTTTTATTTTTTATTTGTTTCATTTGTTACATTTGTGACAGCTTCAAGTAGAGCATATCAAACAACACAGGCTTTTCCGGGTGACAGTGTCAAGTTGTGATTCTGATGAGAAGATAATTAAAAAGAGTAGAGACATGATCTATTCCCGCGTTAAAAGCTGCGCCATGCAAGCTCGAAATCTTTGTAAACGCCGTAAGAGAAACGGAGTGGCTTGTAAGCGTAGAGAACCCGTATCAGCGCAACTTGCCAGTACAGTTCCCAACTGTGGAAAGTCGCCTACGCATAGGATACTGGTAGCGCCTGAAATATTCAAACAGCGCAGTGTTTAGATCGGATTCTTTTTTTTTTTTGCTTAAGGTTCGTGCTCACAGCCACCGGTAACACATTGAAAACATGCTACGTCAACTGCATGTTTTCGCTGTTCCTTCGGGTTGACAACGCAAAATCTTGCATCCAATCCGTAAGAAATATACAGGCACAGCTGTAACTTTTGCGCCGAATGCAATGTGTAGTGCTTGTTAATAGTGTCCGGTCTACATAGTTTCCTTCTGAGCCGTGTAGCTGGACACTTACGGCAACCCTGATGCTGCGGATTTACTCAGGGATGAGGACGTAAGGTTTGTTTAGTCTGCAGGGATTCGCATTTGCAAGAGTTCTGTGAGGGGGCTGTTACAGGTCTCGACAATGAACGCTGCGGACCGAACACTTTTGACGAAAAGTGTACAGTTTCGTGTGGCCTGAAAATCTCTAGAAATCCTTATTGAGCCTTAGCGCGTAGCGTACTTGAAGCCAGAAATAATCCGGACGGGGAAAGAAAAAAACTAGTGATGTCTGCTCGGCGACTGTGACCATCTTAAGCCCCGGTCCCAAGTCTCGGCAAGAAGGTCCGACTATTTACTTCGAGCTGTTCTTCGATACACGCTATATTCCTTTACTATTTGTTTTGCGTTCGTCCTTCTTGTATGGCCTTCCCATCCGGACGCTTCTCCTGTTGCCGTCGCGCTAAGCAGAAGGGTTTCGCCTCGGCAGCCTCTCCCTGGAGTCGCATTCGCGAAGCAGGGTGTTTGGTTCCTTCCGGTTTCTGTGTATGTTTCCTCCCGTCGGCAACGCGTGAGCCGGCAGACCGGAAGCGGAAAGAGGAATGGCAAGACTGTTGGGGACCGCGCGTCCACCGGAGAATGATCCTATGTGTGTCCCTTTCTTTTTCCGCTCCTCCGAGCACCTCGGAGGTTCGCGGGCCTCCCTAAAGGAGCTTCGCGTGGACATCCTTCGGCAAGCTCTCCATCGCTTTCGCCACGTCTATTGACATTTTGCCCGCCTCCCCTCTCTAGTCTTCTCCGGTATGGCGAAGACGGGACCGCGCTGAGAACATGCCCGCCGTACGTTCGCTTTGAATAACGAAGACGACGAAAGGCGAAGGCAGGCCAAGTACAGGAAACGTGAGAACGCCAAAGGCGCGAGGAGCTTTTGCGCGGAGAACGATTTCTACTGTATTCTTGCACGCCGCCCATGGAACCGGCACGCCGATGAAAGAGCGTTACAGCCACGGTGTTTGCTGCTCATTGTTTTTTACCATCTTCGATCTCTTCGTGTTCGCTTCCTTGCCTGTGGGCAGTTTGTGGGTACCCATAGAGGGCAGGGTAAAAAGGTTCGTTCGATACTTTCTGCGATGTAGTTATCTAGGGCTAGTAAGCCCGTGTGCTACAGCGTTTCGGTGGCGGGTCCCGCCGCAGAAGCCAAATCCTTCTTGGAGGGAAACCCTTCGAGACCCAGTTTCTTGTTATGCGCGGGGCGTCGGGCGCCTTAGCCGCGTGGGTAATAAGGACAGATGGGAATCCCCACGAAGGATCAGCGCAGTAGGCGGCGTGGCATGAATACGAATATTGGTTAAACAAATGCAGCGGTAACAGTATGAAGACAAGAGAAAAGAGTGATGTTGACTTTATACATCCTAGTATGACACATGGAAGCCCCGATGACAGATATGACACCTGTCATCAACGGCTTTTCTTAGTATACTGCCTGCTGTTTCATTTCATGAATGTCTGAGCTCCCTTCAGACGAGAGGGTATGCGGAGGCATTGATTGAAGGTTTTTTTTTTTTCACGAGCTTTGAAAACAGAAAACGAGAAAGCATGAAGTATTTACAGAAAGGAAATATTTTAAAAAAACATTTATTGTGATACTAAGTGACGGTGAAAGAAGTTAAATGAAGAAAACATGCATAAAGTACCAGTGGAAGGAGACCTAAAACATCCGTTTTCAAAGCCTCCGGCTTTTCATAAGACTAATCGCTTGCGCATTTGCCATGTTGGCCTCCGACTCACTTGCCCATGAGACCTGCAACTATAGACCCATGGTCCACTGAAATTTTCCCTGGTTGATTTTTGCACATTTTTATTTTTAATTCGCAGGGCAGAACGACGCCATAAAGCTAACACTAGGGGTCATTCGAATGCTACAATTGACTCATTTTTATGCACGTACTCCCTTAGTACTTGCGTGCTTACAATTAGATGATAACTTCCCCGTACATTCGGAGATTTTATTGTGCAATCTTAACCACTTTGTTTGGTTATGTTCAACCTATGAGGCTAGGGTCAGGAAGTACTTGACTATTTCATCCCTAATGAAGACACTTCGCCAGCCTAAGTACGCGCAACACGTAGAGACGTGCAGAAACGACACAGTTTCGGGAAATGCTTCGCAGTGGCGTTAATTTGTCTTTCAAGACGTAGAAAAGACGCAAAGTGTGCGCCCAATTAAATCATGCAATATGAGTTCCTAAGCCTAGCAAACTCCGCCACTTTTCACCAGCTGCTCGTCGATGTCCAGTAGATATCGCGGCGATGAACCACTTGCAAGGACACCAATCTCCAGCAACGAGCAACCAAACCTGCTCATGCTAGTAACAGAAAAGATAAAAGAAAACACTCTCACACAAAGGGTTACATGGTGGGACAAAAAGAACAGCACTTATAAGACTGAGAATTGACTGATAAGCGTGATAATCGTCGGGATAAGACTGTATTAAAGAATTCATTTAGATAGCCTGCTAAGCAAGCCAGAATACACCTGCAACACCTTCTTAGCTGCGTTTTTGTGTATACTAATAGCCCATTCGTTTCAATGTGAGAGTTTCTGCACACTTGAACACATTCAGACGTGCATACGTAGTGCTCTGATTGCAACGCGTTTAATACCTAGCAAATAGCGTTCTTCCCTGCTCGCCAAGCAAAGAATAAAAGACACGAAACAAGTGTCCGTACATAGCAATTAGCCCTTATTAGGGCGACGAGTGGAAAATAATCGATGAATCGCGACGGTATAATCCCATGTTGCCAAGCTCCGCAGTTCCGTTCCCGTTGAGCTGGGCACGAAGCACGCTCATTGAAATGGTGATATTATAGCTCAGGGTGCAGTATCGCATACCATGTGAGGTCATTCGCTATCACGGGGGCACCGTTCACTATAGCTGCGCGTCCTCTTGAAACCACCAGGCCGCGGAATGCTTTTTGTGTCGGAGAAGCTGTCGCCGACAACGGCGTAAACACGCAAAGTGATTTCACGAAGTTCGCGACATCGATCGCACTTGCCGGCACGTGTCCTGAAGATCACGAGCCAGTGTATAGGGCGCGAGGCCGGGACATCGAAGGGAGGAATAGGAAAACCTAGAAGGTTGGGGATCAGGGGGAGGGTTGTTGATGCTGCGCAACATATTTGCTTGTACCTTCGGCCAGGCAGACATACGAAGCTCTTAACCACTCTAAAGCGTTTGGTTCGGGGCCGAGGACCGGTTTGTGCTTAGCGGTCTATCTCGCGGAGGGTGCGTAAGAGGGGGAAGGAATGTACGGGTAAAAGAAGAGCAACAGCTTCACCAGCAGGACTTTAGAGATTGAACCAGGGACGGAGGGAGGCACGAGTAGGGAGCGGGGGGAATCGACGGAGCAAGGAGTGGGGAAGGTAAGGGCAGTAGGAATTCGCGCGGGGAGCAATGGGGGACGCTTTTTGCCGCATCCGCCGAAGCAGCCTCGGAGGCACCTTGCGCTCGAGTGCTCGGGCAATATTTGCCGAACGGTACGGCGCTTCTGGGTCAAGCACCGATCCGCTGGTGACCCGCGCCGTCCCCCTCCGTCGATTCCCTTTCCCACAGAACCATTACGGCAAGGAGCTGGTTCGTGGAGGAGCGACCGGGAATTAGTGCACCAGCTTTGCGACTCTCCCTTTCCCTCCTTCTCGCTGCTTCTCTCCCCTCTTGCGGCACGTATACTCTCGGCCACCTCATCCCCTTGGCTCAATGGCCGTATTTGCCTTGCGAAGAAGGGGATTCCTACCGAGCGCACATATCGGTGCACTCAGGGCGGTGATACTGGTCATGCTTCCTTGTTTATTATGGCTTCGAAATGTGTTTTTGCGTCGTCTCTATTGCCTCACACATCTCAGAAGGTTGTAGTTTGTGTGTATCTACAGTTATTCAGTTTGCTTGCACGGTATGCTGCATAGATAAGGGTAGTACGACACAGATCCGAAATGTCTGCGGTACCTGACGGCATCGCGGAGTGGATGCATGTCTAGCATGTGAGGTTGCGTGGAGGAAAACGGTCGGAAGAGGCGCCTGCTGTAATGCGTATATCTGAGAAATAGTTTGAGGCCAATACTTTGCGCTGAGCGATACTCTTGACAACCTCGTTTAATTTATATTCTTTGGTTTACAATTAATTGCGCAACTGGTTAATGCGGTATTAATGATGTCTAGACAAGTTTTCATTCAAAAACTGAGTTTTAAAAATCGAGTTAAGGCCAAAAAAAGTTTAAAGGTCGATATACTCTCCTTAAAAAGTGCATACATGAAGAAAAACCTAATACGTATAATGCTCTGGTTTCCACACGACTATCATTTCATCGATCATTTTCGTTTTGTATTCGAAAAGCGCAATCTCGAAACGCAAAATACTTCCATGGTGATGGCATTATTATCCACACTAAAAAACACACCATCATTGCACTCCAATTTCAAAGACTATACGCTGTCTGTAATACGACTCTCGCAGATGACTTTCCAATGGAAAGTACAGCAGAGCGAAATAACGTATATTCGGCAGAATTCATCGGCACCGCGCTTAATCATTGCCGTCACACGGCTCTATCGTATTCCCGCTCTCTGATTCCTCCAAAACGATCACTTTGTACCAAAACGGGAGATAAAGAGCTCCTCTATCGCGACTTGCCGCTAAAGCGCGTCTCATTAGCTGGCTTAATTTTCCAGCCACTTCAGACTCTCCCTTGTAATGCATTTAACCGTTCTTCTCAATTATTTTTTCCTCCGTTTTTTTTTTTTTTTTGCTCTGAGCACAGTCTATGGCAAAACACTTGAGCTGAGTTCCGCGGTGCAAAGAGATAGCTTAAGATGAAAGAATTCATTGCCGCCGCCGCTGTGCAATGCCGCTTTCACTTATATTTGCTGGAGCGAGTATATCATGCGTAGCACTTGTTCTGTGCACTGGTGTGACTGCCGGCGCTGTGGCTTGGCCAATCAAACTAGCATTCTTGTTCAGTCAGTGCGCCTTCTTAAGCCACTGGACAATGCATGGAATGTGTTAGAAGTGTACTTCGACGCATTTCTTCGTCCACAGGTTCTGGCCGCCCGTCCGGTCACGCATGGCCCTCTAAAGAAAAGAAAAAGATATAACTATGTAATAACTTTATCTATGTAATAACTTTATGGCGTTTGTAAATATGCCTTGTTATGTGCCCTTCCTGCTTGGACGACATGAGGTCTGCAGTATTATGTAAATAAAAAATAAAAAAATGTCTGCTTTGTCTTGGCAGAAGTAGTTCACTGGGATAACGATCCAATTTTTAGTTGTTAGAGCGCGCTTGTCCTGTGTCCTCCGTTAGAGTTGTCGTTTTGTAAGTGTGTAGCGCGTTATTCAAACCAAATGTACAACCAACTAGCCCACATTTCTGCCTTGGCTTGCTTGCTAACGATCCAAGTTGAGAAAAACCTATATTACAATAAAGAGCGCCTGTGCCTTCAGGTGCTTATACGCTCTGTACACCATAACGTGTGTAGACCACTGTAGCGTGTACTGCTTAGATGCTTGCGTGGGTAGGATGTTAAGTTGTCTATTTTAACAAGGAGCGATTCTAAACGATTAACAAAAACAAGAAGTAGCAGACGAAAAAGCAGAAGAAAGCATCGGCGGAGCTGAAGCTGCGTGCACGAACAGTGCACACTTCCTGTGCATTAAAAGCTCAGCACGTCGAAGCATGTATTCATTCCATGTAGCGCAGAGTAGCTTGCGTAGCATGGAATAAAAGACTTTTTTGCTAGTGTTGGAAATACTTCAGGGAAAGTTGAGATAAGAATTAGTTTGCGTTTCAACCATCTAATCTATCGCAGCCGCTTGAACTGCGTCCGTAAATTCTAGCGATGCTTTATTGAGAAATAATTTTTCGCGCAACTCCGCGCCACTCGGGCGTCGATAAGCATGTCGCCTCACCGCGCTGATCACATTGCATGGAACATGCCGCGTGAGCCGTAGCAGGCTGACTCGGCCTGTCATCCCGAGTGTGTCCAGCCTTGTCCCCTTAAGTTCGGCTCTATCTTCACCATCGAAACAACGCGCATCTCTTCCATCTTTTCTGCTTTTTCACTTTCTCAATTCTACCGGGCGCTGTTAGACCCGGAAAATAAAATTTGTGACGTCCGGGAGAGGAGGTAGACGAAGAAGAGGCATACATTATCGGAGCTACACAGTGACGGGACACAGTTTCATTTGCCACCAAGTTTCACGGCTCCCATCATCACACATCGAGTTGAGAGCTATCCGGCGGATGCTTCCCATGTGTCTACTTCGCCTTCTCTCCCCCTCCTCACTCCACCACCAATACTCGCACCACTCTCCACCTCTTTTCCTCGGCGAAAACGACCGGCCCATACCACGCTATCAGCGTGGCGAGGCGCCTCACGCCCGCAGGGAAATTCTTCCTCAGCGTGTCTTGCTTTTGATCTCAGCACATACGTAACCGGCGCCAGTCGTGGAAAGCCGACGAGGAACGAAGAAGACCATTCGTCGCTCTCGTTCCTACTGTTTTTCTCTCTTTTAATTCTTCTCTCGGTCATCGAACGTCTTTCGGAGATCATTTGGAGGCGCCCGCGTGTATCGCTTAGCTGGCGACCGTTCTCATTTGCCTGATTGTGGCCCTCGCGCTCTCTCCATTTCCCCCCTCGAGCCGCCTTCTTTTTCTTACCGTTTCGTCTCCTTCCGGCCGCTGGCTTTGTCGTCTCTCGGGAAATGTGGGCCTATCCGCGGTGCTATTTTCTCTTTTGCACCTTAATTTAACGCCTAGCTGCTAAGCATAAAAACGAGATACAGTGTAGGGAAGGCGAGGGAGATTGGAGAGGTACTGTAAATTACCGCGTATTTGCCCCATTTCCGCGGACGGACAGCTTCTTACCGCGCGTCTACGGAATTGACAGTGGTCGGCACGTGGTTGGCGCATTCCTTCATTTCTTTTCGTTCGTATAATTCGCTCTGATATTTTGTACAGCGGGAAGCAATGGGTCTTTGAGTGCTTGTGACCGGAGCGCTGTACTTATTGTATATATACACGCATATTTAGATGCATATTTACGCGCTTAATCAGCAACAGACATTGGTAAAGTTGCATGAAAAAATAACACGCATAAGACACAAGATATGGGACGAGTTGCGCTCTTCCCGTATCTTGTGTCGTGTGTGTGTGTTCTTTTTGCGCATCATTACCATGTATATAGAATCAAATCAACTAGCCTGGCAACATGTTCTCATCCACTAGAGTTTTTGCGGATCTCAGTTCTAAGCATAACAGATAACGCAGCGAATCTGAAGGCATCAGCCTTCGTTTTACACTTCAGACTACTTATCAGCGACTTACAAACTCTCACATACACAGCCCCAATATCTCATGGCTCATTCAACCATGTTATGTGTGTAAACATTTCAGGGTTGGAATTTTTTATTATAATGTTCAACAGTCTAGCAAGGGAGCAGCAGTTCACAATTGGCAATGAGGTGCTGGAAGTGGTAAAAGAATTCGTCTACTTAGGGCAGGGAGTGAGAGGTGATCCGTATCATGAGAGTAAAATAACTAGAAGGATAAGAATGGGGTGGAGCGCATATGGCAGGCTTTCTCAGATCATTAATGACAGTTTACCAATATCCCTCAATATAAAAGTACACCACAGCTGTATGTTACTGGTACTCACCTACGGGGAAGATTGGTTTTATGGTTTTATGGCGGTTTAACGTCCCAAGGCGACTCAGGCTATGAGGGACGCCGTAGTGAAGGTCTCCGGAAATTTCGACCACCTGGGGTTCTTTAACGTGCACTGACATCACACAGTATACGGGCCTCTATAATTCCGCCTTCATCGAAATTCGACCGCCGCGGCCGGGATCGAACTCGCGTCTTTAGGGCCAGCAGCCGAGCGCCGTAACCACTCAGCCACCGCGGCGGCTCTACTGGGAAGACATTTGGAGGCTAACCGAAAAGGGTTCAGCTTAAGTTAAGGACAACGCAGCGAGCCATGGAAAGAAAAATGATAGGTGTAACGTTAAGAGATCGGAAGCGGGCAGAGTGGGTGAGGGAACAAACACGGGTTAATGACATCCTAGTCGAAATGAAGAGGAAGAGACATGGGAGAGGCCTTTGCCCTGCAGTAAGCGTAGTCAGAGAGGATGATGATGATGATTTTTGAAGTTCGGCTGTATATCAGATTATGAGGGATGTGTAACTTTTTTTTAAAGAAAAAGAAACGGTTCGTTACAATGTAGGATCCGACAACTGTATTAGTTTGCGTTCGTGAGCTTGCTAGTTAGACAGCGATAACCTTCCATCTGGATTTGCCCTTTTTGATGCCGAATATTTAGGAGATGTCGGGTGCTTGTGCACTGATTGGCCTACTCACAAAAACGTTGGCAGCAGGGAAGGATACATTTCACGTTGTTTAAGTTCAACTTCAAACAGCAATCAATTTGATATAAAGCTCACGAACAAAAGAAAAATTTAGAGTAGCGTGCAACCGAAATCGGCTTAACACTGCGTTTGGTTTGATTCGAAGTGAGAATACCTAGCGTGATTTAAAACGCCTGAGGGATCGTCATCCGCAGACTTGTTTACCATGCTTTCTCATGCGAATAAAACGAGCTGTTTTTACGGAGAAGTTCTCAAACTAAAAGTAGTTGCTTTGTCTAGACAGTTTTAGTTACATTCAACGTTGAATGTAACTAAAACTGTCTAGACAAAGCAACTACTTTTTGTTTGAGAACTTCTCCGTAAAAACAGCTCGTTTTATTCGCATGAGAAAGCATGGTAAACAAGTCTGCGGATGACGATCCCTCTGGCGTTCTAAATCACGTTAGGTTTTCTCACTGCCAGTCAAACCAAACACAATGTTAAGCCGATTTCGGTTGCGCGCTAATCTAAATTTTTCTTTTGTTCCTGAGCTTTATATCAAATTGATTGCTGTTTGAAGTTGAACTTAAACAACGTTTTAGTTACATTCAACGTACAAGAAAGTTTTGGAGGATTTTTGGTGGTGCCAATATTAAAATGATGCCCTCGCTTTGGTTAATCGCTCATCTAATGTCGATAACGTAAGATCAGTCATACTTTAAGGTCCTATTTTCTTTTTAGTTCTGACTTCTGTTATTGCAAGTCGGCAGCTATGACATATTTTGCCCAAACATGAGATAAACAAATGATGACTCTGCTGCAGCTCTTAAGAAAATGACTTCATTCAAATCGCATTTTAGTACCGCGCTGCACTGCAATTTCTCAGCAATGTGCATTGAAAAGGAAACTTTTAATTCCTGTATTTCCCAATTATCATTAAAATCAAGTGATGATGGTGCACTCAAAATACCCACATACGACACGTCGATGCGGGAACTTTTGTTTTAGGAACGAACTAACGGCGAACAAAGATTGATGAAATAAAAAGTCAATTTCACTACGCCGCGTGGCAGTAATAGGCTCATTTAAAATCTACAACGCAAGCGAACAACCGGTCGTCCGGGATCTTGACGGCATCTTTAGCTGTTCTCTGAGCTTATATATAAATAAAACAAACGCTCAAGAAAGCGTCGCCATCTCGCGCGCTGCAAATCTTCCAAGCGGGAATCGCTAAGGAAAAGGGCCGAATTGTGATCGCGTAAATGCGGTACTTACCTCGAGACATCCTACCAACTGCGCGCGGCAATCGGAACGATTTTCCCCAAAGCCCAGGCAATTCGCAAATCGTCCGGAGATCACTACGCGCGCTCTGCAAAAGCTAGAGAGAAAAAAAGGAAAATGTAAAAGGAGAGCTGGTCCAGCGAAAAAGGGACGACGCAGAAAGGGCGGCCGAGCGCAAATAAATTAAGGAGTTGGAGCGTGAAAGGAATCTGTCCGGAATCCGCTGTTTCTTACCTGCTTGGCTTCCCTTTTTTATATTGTTTTACTCGGCATCGCACCCTACTTACTTGCGTTCGCTCCTTAATGACATGCTTTCTCATGGAGCTGGATCGAAAGGGTGTACATAGCGACCAAACTCTAACGTAACGGCCAGGCTTGCTCGTATGGTGGTGTGTACAGTTCATCAAGTGTGGGCTTGGAGAAAAAAAGAAGGTTTTGTCAGGTTACAAAAAAAAAGGCTGATAAGATGACGGTATCCCAGGGGCTTGCGTTTTCTTTCTGGATAAGCGCGAACTGCTGATTTTGTCTTTGCTTCCGTGCTTTATTTTGTAATAGTCATTGTCGTATCCTTACAAACTCCCCCAGAGTGTTAATTTACGGCTGGCTGGACTTTATTTTATCTTTCATGTTCTCTGGCTTCGGGTGTGTAGGGTTTTATTTTATCTTTCATGTTCTCTGGCTTCGGGTTTGTAGGGTTCTTCACTCAATTAGGCTCGCAGCGTGCGCTGTGATTACCTTAAACGACGCTTCGCGCGTTAGTCTCCTATTCTCAAAACTATGAAATGTGTTTGAAGTTTTTGCTGTTTTCACTCTCATTATCATATATATTTTTTTTTTTTGCTAGACCCTAGCGTTTCTCCACTCAGCTAGCTCTTTGCTGCTGTCCTGAGCGTTCTCATGCGTTATGTTGACGCGAACGACGTAGGGCGTATAGAACAAGAATTGAATTACAGATATGGCTTGCAGAAAAAAAAAAAACGAGTTTCGTTACCGCGCGATTGAAGTAAAGTTGCCAGTGTGGTGTAAGGATTTGGTTGCTTAGCTTGTTGAATTTGCACATGCTCCATGCTTTTTTAATGGGAAGCTTCATGAACCACGCAGTAGTGAGATTAGGTCTCCAATTTCATCTCAAGCTTTCTAGGGTGGCAATATGCCCCCTTTTACCCCATTACCAGCGATTACTAACTCTATTCACGTAATAAATGAATAATTTTATATATTAATATATTGTCACGGAGTTCTCACGGAGAGACGCTTCAACAGCTGGAGTCGGCAAGAGGAGACGGTAATGGCGGCCGATCCACGATAGCACGATCGCAACCTCATCGTCTTCGCGGACAGCTTGCGCCACCTGGCAACACTAGGTGGCATTATTCCCCCCTCCGAAAAAGAAGGGCATCGCAGGAAAACGGAGCACACACAGAGTCACAACGGAGGGCCGCTAAGCCGTTATCGGGCATAGTACGGCTTAAGCCGCACAACGTGCACAATGTCAGAGCTGTTGGGCTGTCGACGTCTCGGTTGCGCGGCACCGTCGGGAACCACTTCATAGGTAACATCACTGATACGCCGTAGCACTTTATAGGGGCCAAAGTACCGGCAGAGTAGTTTCTCGGACAAGCCCTGGCGGCGGACAGGTGTCCACACCCAAACTTGTTCACCGGGATTGTAGTCGACCTGTCGGTGTCGAAGGTTGTAACGGCGCGCATCAGTGCCCTGCTGCTGGCCGATGTGTACGCGGGCAAGCTGACGGGCTTCTTCAGCGCGTTGGGCAATTTCATGAACATCGGGTGCGAGTTGGTCGTCATCGAGGCATGGTAGCATCGCGTCAAGCATGCTCTGGACTTCACGTCCATATACAAGACGAAAGGGAGTAAAGCGTGTAGTCTCCTGGAGGGCCGTGTTGTACGCAAATGTGACGTACGGTAGCACCTCATCCCAAGTTTTGTGCTGAACGTCTACGTACATTGACAGCATGTCCGCAATGGTCTTGTTTAAGCGTTCGGTTAGCCCATTGCTCTGCGGATGATAAGCTGTGGTCTTGCGATGGCTAGTGCAGCTCAACGTAAATATATGGTCGATTAGCTGCGCTGTAAACGCTGTGCCTCTGTCGGTAATAACGCACGAAGGGGCTCCGTGCCGCAAGACGATGTTTTGCATGAAAAAGTCGGCGACCTCTGAAGCTGTGGCACAGGGTATCGCCTTGGTCTCGGCGTAGCGAGTCAAATAGTCAGTAGCGACTATGATCCACTTGTTTCCTGAGAGTGACAACGGAAAAGGACCGAGAAGGTCCATTCCTATTTGATCGAACGGAGAGCGGGGTGTAGTAACGGGCTTGAGAAAACCCGCCGGCTTAAGCGGTGGCGTCTTCCGGCGCTGGCATTCACGGCAGCTTTTTACGTACCTTTGGACATCGTCCGAGAGTCCGGGCCAGTAGTACATGTTGCGTATCCTGGCGAGCGTCCGGGAAAAACCCAGATGGCCTGAAGTGGGCTCGTCGTGGCATGCCAATAAAATGTCGGCGCGAAGATCGGCCGGAAGTACCAGAAGGTAAGCTCTTTCTTGGCCTCTCGAGTTCTTCTTGTATAAGATACCTTCGCGCAAACAGAAAGAGCCGAGACGTCGAGCGAAGTGTCGTGGTAGAGGCATGGCGTGACCTTCAAGGTTGTCAATCAGCGGTCGGAGGTCCGTGTCAGCCCGCTGCCGGGCTATTATGTCCGATGCATTAAGTATACCGAGGAAACCGCTGTCGTCGTCGATTTCGGGACCGGAAGAGTCGAGTGGTGCACGCGACAGCGTGTCGGCGTCTTCGTGTTTACGGCCCGACTTATATACGATGGTAATGTCGAATTCTTGGAGCCGTAAACTCCAGCGGGCCAATCGTCCAGACGGGTCTCGCAAATTAGCCAGCCAGCATAGGCAGTGGTGGTCGGTTACGACTTTGAATGCGCGGCCGTAAAGGTAAGGGCGAAATTTCATGGTGGCCCATACGACAGCAAGGCATTCCTTCTCTGACGTAGAGTAATTGCGTTCGGCGCGGGAGAGAGTACGGCTAGCATAGGCTATAACTCTCTCAATGCCCTCTTGGTGTTGGACAAGGACAGCTCCAAGACCGATATTGCTGGCGTCGGTGTGGATCTCGGTGTCGGCCTCTTCGTCGAAGTGTGCAAGAACGGGAGATGTCTGAAGGCGTTGGCGGAGCGAAGAGAAAGCCGTCTCTTGGTCTATTGTCCAAACGAAGGAGGTGTTGCTCCTGGTGAGGCGCGTCAACGGCTCTGCAATCTTTGCGAAGTCCGCAATAAACCGTCGGTAATATGCACAGAGACCCAGAAAACGCTGGACAGCTTTCTTGTCAGTCGGAGTAGGAAAATTGGCGACGGCGGCTGTCTTGTCGGGGTCGGGTCGAACTCCGTCGGCGCTCACAACGTGACCGAGGAACCTGAGCTCTGTGTAACCGAAGTGGCACTTCTGGGGCTTCAGCGTAAGGTCAGCGGAATGGAGGGCTCTGAGGACAGTTCGCAGGCGCACGAGATGCTGTTCAAAAGTTTCTGAAAAAACGACAACGTCGTCCAGGTATACAAGACAACTTTGCCACTTGAGGCCGGTGAGGACAGTGTCCATCATCCGTTGAAACGTCGCTGGCGCAGAGCACAAGCCAAAAGGCAGCACTTTGAATTCATAGAGGCCATCTGGTGTAACGAAGGCAGTTTTTTCGCGGTCCCGTTCGTCCACTTCAATTTGCCAATAACCGCTCTTCAGGTCAATGGATGAAAAGTACTTAGCACGCCGTAATCTGTCCAGGGAGTCATCAATGCGGGGCAACGGGTAGACGTCCTTTTTAGTCACATTGTTTAATTTACGGTAGTCCACGCAGAATCGAAGTGTTCCATCCTTCTTTTTAACAAGGACAACAGGCGAAGACCACGGGCTTTGGGAAGGTTGAACTACACCGTCGTCAATCATCTCCTGAACTTGCTTTTGGATTACTTCCCGTTCTTTGGCGGAAACACGATAAGGCTGCTGGCGGATAGGGCGAGCGTCGTCATACGTAATGATCCGGTGTTGCGTTAGGGGCGTTTGACGAACTTTCGACGAAGAAGCGAAACACTGTTTATACTCCAATAGCAAGTGCTCTAAGGCCAGGCGCTTTCCTTCGGGGAGGTTGCAGTTGATGTCGACATTCGGAACAGATTGGTCGTCAGTGGCGCGCGATGATTGGTCGTCAGGGGCCGCTGCCGCGAACGCAAAGCAGACCGGAACATCCACAACCGCTTCAGCGGTAGCGATCGCAGTTCCAGAGAAAAGGTGCCGGTGCTCTGGAGAAAAATTTGTAACAAGGATCGCAGACCGGCCAGCGCGAATTGTTAGTAAGCTTCGAGCGGCGCAGATGCCTTGAGTCAGGAGGAGCGAATGATTAGCCTCGGCGACTGCTTCAGCGTCGTGCAACTCAGCACAGGCGACTTCAATCAAAACACTGCTACGGGGCGGAAGTGTGACGCTGTCGGCGAAAACGCGAAGTGCGGCACTGCGTTGGCAGGAGTTGTCGAGTTCGGCGGCTTGCTCTGTGGAAAACATGACGATTCGGTTGCGCAGATCGATAATTGCTCCATACTCCCGCAGAAAGTCGATGCCGAGGATTAGGTCCCGAGAACACTCGCCCAGGACGATGCAGCTGACGACGAACGTGGACTTGCTGATCTGAACGCGAGCAGTGCACATACCCTTGGGCGTAACCAGATGACCGCCGGCAGTTCGAAGGTGCGCGCCAGGCCAAGGGGTAATCACTTTTTTCAGAATGGTCGCCAGTTGTCCACTTAAGATCGAATAATCGGCCCCGGTATCAACTAATGCGCTTACTCTGCGACCATCGATAAGAACGGGTATTTCTAAAGAAACGCGGTTTTTTAACTCTAGTGATGGCGTCGGCGGGTTTTTGTCGGATTGTAGCGGCGACGACGGGAGGTCTTCAGCACAGCGCCCCCCAGCGACCTCGCCCCCGAAGGTCGCGGGTTTCAGTTTTCCCGACGAGGACTTGGCGATCGGCCCGGTGCCGCTCGCGAGAAGCCGGGAGGTGTCGGGGAAGAGCGCCTCGGTGAGGGTGAGCGCGACTGCCGCTGCGCTCGGGATGGATTGCGCTGGTCCGCAAGGAATTCTTCAATTTCAGGGGGTCGTTCACCTTGACGGGGTCTCGGTGAGTCGGTGCGGAAGCCTTGGATGCCGATGCGTCGGTAATAACAATTTCGATAAAGATGACCTGGCTCTCCGCAGTGAAAACAGAGCGGTCGTCGGTTAGGTGTACGCCAAACGTCGGCCTTTCGGAGGGGTGCTCGACGATCCTCGAAGTACTGCACCGGTTGCACAGAGGGCCGCGGGGCTTGAGGCGTGGCGTGAATTGGTGGCGGCGAAGCGGGAGCCGGACGCCTTGCAACTTCGGCGTACGTCGGACGGTGGTAGTCCCCAGGCAGAGGTGGTACGTCGACCACAGGAACAGGGCCCCGGAACGCCTGTTGCACCTCCTCTCGTACAAGAGCGGAGATGGAACCGAGCGCAGGCTGCGACGGGCTACAAAATTTGTGAAGCTCCTCACGCACGATTGTGCGAATAAGTTCCCGCAAATCATCAGGATGCTGTCCGATGGTGGCAAACGATGATGTGACTGCAGCAGCATGCACGGGCCGGTCGTAACTGGCGCAACGCTGTTGCAGGACCTTCTCCATCGTTGTGGCTTCCGAAAGAAATGCAGCAACTGTAGATGGTGGGCTGCGCACGAGGCCTGCGAACAGCTGCTCTTTGACGCCTCTCATTAAGTGCCGAAGTTTCTTCTCTTCAGGCATGGCAGGATCAGCTCTCCTGAAGAGCCGCGTCATGTCCTCGACGTACATTTGTACGCTTTCGTTCGGTAGCTGGACGCGGGACTGGATTGCCCGCTCCGCTCTTTCGCGGCGATCCGCGCTGGTGTAGGCCTCCAGCAGGCGACGGCGAAACTCTCGCCAGGAAGTTAGAACTTCCTCACGGTTCTCAAACCACGTGCGGGCGCCATCCTCTAGGCTAAAGTAGACGTTTCTTAGTTTCGCGGCGTCGTCCCACTGGTTATAAGCAGCCACACGCTCGAAGTGAAGGAACCAGTCCTCCACGTCTTCGAAAAGGTCCCCGTGGAAGGCCTTGGGAACCCGCGGGGTCTGCAAGGTATAGTGGGCAGGTGTAGCACCGGCAGCTTGCGTGAGAATACCGGTGGCTGGCATCATGACTGTCGCGAGTGGTCCAAGCTCCGGTGAAAGTCCCTGCAGCCTCCGGCTGAAGCGGTGTACCGGGGTGTCAATCGGCGCAGGGCTGGCGGCACGGCTCCCTGGAGGGGTTTCTTGCATGGGATACTCGTACCCAGCACCTCCACCAAATTGTCACGGAGTTCTCACGGAGAGACGCTTCAACAGCTGGAGTCGGCAAGAGGAGACGGTAATGGCGGCCGATCCACGATAGCACGATCGCAACCTCATCGTCTTCGCGGACAGCTTGCGCCACCTGGCAACACTAGGTGGCAATATGCCAGAAAAGGTTTCTAGGGTTAGGCTGGCAGTACACTTGAAAGAAAGCAGACGTGTTGAAGAAACACGTACTTTTCTTGATGTTCCGGCCAGGGGCCGGCCTTTGTATGAAGAAAAAATATATAAATGAAATAAAAGGAACGTGGTGAAGAAACAATGCACTTTTCTTGACGTTCCGGATCTATATATGCATGTCTTCAAAGGAAATAGTGACGTGAGCTTTGTGAAGAGCCCCGTGGCACTCGCGTTTCATTGCTGCGTCTCCTGCGCCATTGCTTGCTTTAACTGCAACAGTAATTGTATTTACTCTATAACAAACCAACCAAACATAGAAGTAAACATTGATGAACGTGACTCTACGCAGTATATTGCAGACGTTTTTTGGAACGAATGCCTTTGAAGGAAAATAACAGTGTATAACAATGTACCCTTTCCAGCGCGCCACGGGCTACACGAATTTTAGTAATTTTATTCCCCTTTCCTGCGCCTTGCCAAGAAGCTCACATCCACGGCTACGGCTGAGAGCTACGTGCGCGACCGGCTAACCTGACAACACGCCGTACGTCATACCCGCACGGTTTGTTTGCCTATCCTTGTAGCCAGAAGAGAACGAGCGAAGAAGGAAGCAGAGAGAGAGGGAGTGATAGTGAAAGAGTGTTCACTCGCATGACAGCGATCGAAATGTCTCTCCGAACGAAGATTTCTCGATGGCGGTAGTGAACAGTCTTCTTTTTCTTCTTTTCTGATATGTCAACAAATCTGCTCATGAATACATCACTGTCCCGGAGTGCCGTGACAGGAGACTCATGCATGGCGCGCTGGGGCAGCGCCATCATTCGGACGAAAATGGCCCCTTTGGCGATGGCGCGTGGCAGAGGTCGAGTGTTTTCTCTGAGGCAAATCAGGATGAATGCGACCACGGTACCGGGCTGCCTGGAAGGCTGACGGGGGGCCGAAGCCGCGCGAGCGTAAACCACGGACCCTAGCCAGCGTAGGCTGCACGGGGGCTATCGCAGTGAAAGAGAGAAAAGGGGGGAAGGGGAGAAAGAGAGAGAGAGCGAAAGAGAGGCCAACGCTCGGCTCTCTCTATCTGCAAAACAAATGGGGAGAGCCGTTGCGTTGCCACCATCCTATCGAAGCCAGGCAGCCGTCGGCCTCTTCCATCCATTCCACGTTTTTTTTTTCATCGGCGATGCGTTTTCGCGCTCTGGCGACGGATGCGAGCGTCAGTCGCGTTTGGATGCGTTTGCCGAAGCCCCGCCGGAGATGGGTAAACAATGCTCCTCGTTCGGGGTCTGTGTGTGTGTGTGCACACGGCCATTCTTTGTTTCCCGTAGGAGCAAACACGTCTCTTGCGTGCAGTGTGGGGGAGGAACGAATGGAAATAAAAGAGGGAGAAATGGATGATAAACGGGAAAACTCTCCCGTTTCCATTATTTATCGACTACTCCACGCGAGCGGAGTAAGCCCGTTTGCTCTTCGAGAGTTTGGTGAGGTCTGTTCGTGGATGTTTGGCGAGCCTGATGAAGGACGCTTGTTTGATGTCTTCCATAAAGGAGCGGATTGCTGCCGAGGGGCAGGGGGCGTTGGGAGGCACAACGACAGGAGTGGGGATAAGAGGATGAAGACAAATATGGTACGCACAAATGCTTATGAATTGTTTTCTAATGCACCTACACGAGGGAAGACAATTCCTGTGCACTGCAAGCCGCTGTATGTCCTATTCGGGTGTGTAAACGCATTATGATAACTTCGTTTTCTAACGTGCATAAATTCAACTACGCTTTGATAAGTGCTGCCAGAAAGGTTTAAAGCTATTCGTTGCTGTCCATTGTCGTTCGGTATTCGAACGCGTGCACTACGCCGAACACGTCGTGTCGCTGGATACCGTTGCTGGGAGGGCATAGACTTGAGCACGTAAGATGCGAGGGCCATAATGCCTCATTCCGTGGCATTGTCGGCCATTATGTGTAGCTACGTGGGCATACGCATTAGTGAATCTGTCACACATTTTTAACGAGACAATCGGCAGGCTTTGAGGCATTCTTGGTTTCTATAATTACCAAGACATCGCCTCAGCAATCGTGGTGACGTAGCGTACGTGACCAAACATGTCGCATAATCACTCGTCTTTCTAAGGCGCCAACAGCTCTCCAAATTTGGCTCGAAATTTTCCACGACCAGCTCTAGCATGCATATCAGTGCCTACTATGAGTGTATGTTGAGAGATAATGTGTAAGCGTTAAATAAAAATGCTGCATGTCTAAAAAAAACAGCGCACGTGGATTCTGCCACTGCAGTAGGCGACCACACTCTTGTTGTTGGCCTCAGGTGAAATGGCACATACCCACAGTGTGGGATTGGCCAGGGTGCCTTGCACATTCAAAGGGTAGAATCACATCTCCGCATTTCTATTGGCGTCTTCTCCTTTTTTTCCGCTGAAGCAAGTCTGAGATGTGCCTGTTCGCGCGCGCAAACAATTTCACTCTGAAAAAAAAAATGCAGCCAGTGTCACTTCTGTCATTGGACCTTACCTGTACACTCCACCTGACGAGAGTTGAGCGAGAATGAATAATAGAGAGAGGAAATCACCAGATGGGACAAAGACAGCGCAAGTTACGGCTCATCGTTCTATCGACTAGCGATCTATGTTAGAACTGGGAACATTGCAGTGATTGCTCCCATGGCTATAAATCAGGAGACCGCGTAAGCTGTACGTGAGGCTCAGAGCTTAGTCTACCCCTGCCGAACGTCGTGGAAACAGCCAATTCCTTTTATAAAGGTGTCTCTTTAAAGCACACACCAGGAAAAATTGAAAATTGGTTTTTGAGGAAACGAAATGACGCATTACCTGTCTCACATATCGGCGGACACCTGAACCACGCCGTAAGGGGAGGGAGGAAGGTAGGACTGAGAGAAGAAAGGAAGAAAGAGGTGCCGTAGGGGAGGGCTTCGGAATAATTTCGACCACCTGGCGATCTTTAACGTGTACTGACATCGCACAGCACACGGGCGCCTTTTTGCGTTTCGCCTCCATCGAAACGCGGCGAAGAATTAAAATTTTGTAGTTCCGTTCCGTCTGTCTTAAAAGAGAGAAAAAAAGGAGCAGATGCGGAGCGGAAGAGGCGCCATGGAGTCTGGTGGGCCACTCGGCCCTCCAGCTCGTCATTCGGCCGTTATACAGGACAGGACGCAGACGACACGGCGCGACACAGCGGACCATGTCCGCAGAAGTAACGCACGATTGATGGCGTTGTCCGAAGCATGGGACTGGTTCTTATGCTCCAGCTCGTAGCGGGGCTGTCCGTATGAATCTGTCTCTGCGGCGTCGTACACACACATCGCAGACCTGCTCGACGAGTCCTCCCGTGTCCCGGCGGGTGATATGAAAAGATGGCTGAGAGGCTTCTCCGTCGACCATCAATTTCTCTGTCGTCGGGACGGCAGGCTACGCTGTTCCTGGCGGCTGTTGATAGCGTCCTCATGAGCGCTTAGAAATAAGACAAGCGGAGCCTAGGGACGTGTTTGCTTTCTGGTGGAACCGCGTGAGGGCGGGCCTCTCGCGCAGATCGTGTGCTCATCTGTCGGCGGCTACCGAAGACCGATGGTCTCATTCGTGGCGACGATGCAGCCGAGGCAGCGACTTTCGCGACGGTGTTACAGCCTTCGTCTGACCTGTGCTGCAGCCTGTGAGGTCCAAACAAATCTAACTGGCCTATTTTCGGTTAAAAACGAAACGCAGGATAAAGAAACATGACCAACAGAGTCTACCTCGCGGAGTTTGCGGATTACACCCTTGAAGAAGCAGCCAAAAACTGAGGCACCAATAGGTGGTCCTCCTTTCTTGTGAGTCAAAGAAAAGAAAAACAAAAAAATCATTGTGTGTTCGGTTAGAACTAACTTGGAGGTAAGCCCAAACGAGTTTTATGTCCTTAAGATCGTTTTTTTTCTAATTTACCGAAAATGCTTATCTGCCTGAAAGTGAAATGGGAGGGGGGAGGGGGGTGCTCATCAGGTAAGCCGTCCAGAGAAATCAGACAGCGCGGTTACTTTCTAACCAGCTATTTCAGTGGTTAACTGGACGCAGCGGCGCTTGTGGTGCGAAGAGTTAGGGAAGCTTTAACGGACAACGCCAGGATACTGCGCTTGCATTGCGACGGTGTTGTGAAGTTGCTATACTCAGTCACGCTGACGAGAACGCCAGGGCTGCCGGGCTTGCGACGTAGTGATGGTATGTGGTGGCGTGTGGGGTTTAACATCCCAAAGATACGCTTGCACAATAAGGGACTTGTAGTAGAGGGCTCCTGGTTAATTTCCACCGCCTGAGGGTGTTTGACGTCCACTGACATGGCACAGCACATTGGCGTTTTTGGACATTGCCGCCATCTAAATGCGGCTGCAATGGCCTGATTACAATCCCGCTCTCTTGGGCTCAGTAGCACATCTCGGAAACTACTGAGCCGCCGCGGCGGATTCAGAAATAGTTGCCATGTGTTCAAATATGTGGCTGCGGCCACTGGCAAAGCTGTGTTCAAATTCTAAAGTCACTAACGCCAGTGTGTAATCGGGTGAGGCTAATATCAGCTGATGTTTTCGGGCCGCAAGGTCACTACAAAAAATAATGATTTAATTTCGGATATTTACCAGAGGAGTTATTTGCCGCGATCCTGTAACTCACTTAAGGTTTGCAGAGTTGTAAAACTCATTGACTGAAGTAGTGCGGAGGTTTTTAGTGCCTAAATGCAGTCACTAAGTGTCGCCCTTTGATACTTTCACACAACATTGCGAAATGAAGCTTTCGTCGTATGTCACTTCATCTCACGCTATATTTAAAGGTCTGATTATAGTTTTTTTTTCGATTCGTGCTAATTCCTAATAAATCTTTGATGTAGAAGTAGTACGGGTAATGTTATTTGACCTTCCTGTCTTTGTGGAAATCTAGTCCCTCGGCCAAATGCATTTCATTGCACATTTGAACCCATTGATTCTGCTTACAACAAAGCGTAAAAATAAAGAAAAAATAAAGTCCTACAGCGCGCATGAAGAGCACTGCGTTTGATATAGCAAACAAACTCGGTAAGGGGGTGTAGAGAGAGGGTTAAAATCGCAAATCACGAAAGTGAAGTACTAGTGCATAAAAATATTGCACTGCTCTGAGAAAACGGTACAAAATCTTAGACTTTAGCTTTTTGCCGCTAAAAAAAAAATCGGTGAATTTTTTGAGGAAAGGCCATAGAAAGAAGACAGGTGGGTTCAGAAAAAAATTATGACAGCTGAAAGCTTGCTCGTTGAGTAACGTTTTACAAAGCGTAGCTTTTCGAGCACGTTTTCTTCCCTGCCTGTGTCGAACAGCGCTTCGAAGAAGGAACTGAAAACACGCTGGAGACGCACTCATACGCACTGGCAAACCTGCACACAAACTGACACATACCCACTGACAAACACGCACAAAATGAGCACAAAAGGCGCGCAGGGTCTTAAGCAAACCCCTAAACACCAGTAGGCGAGGCGAGGAAAGAATCTTCCTCGGTTCGAATACACGTTTTTCACGGTCCAACGACGCAATCACAAATACCATGTCGAACGAGGACAGGAAAGGACGCCCTGACGTGCCCCGCTTCTGGCGATGCGAGCGAATTCTTGTCGCGACGATCTTGGGATGGAAAAAAAAAGGCCCGTCGAGCCTTGCTTTCATCTTTTCCTTCCGTTATCGTTATTCTCTATTTCTTTCTCTCTCTCTCTTGTCAGCCGCGTGTTCTTTTCAGGCTCTTCGTTCATCGGGGCGATTTTTATTTCCCCGAGGCGATTCCTCGGACTTGAGACGATGGCTTGTCCAGGCGCGCGCTTGAGATAACCGCCGCTGAAGACGACGACGACGCTAGAAACTCGCTCCGTTGAGCTTTGAGGACGTCTCGAGCTCGCCAGCGGCAGCGGGCGTGGGAGCGCGGCGTGTGTTTATAGATTGTTTGCTACGTCACCGAATACTTGTCTTTGTCGTAGAACGTTTAGCGCATTCGATGCGGCGCTCTCTAGGCTGCGTTACAGTCCGTGAAGCGTTAAACCGTCAGAAGGCGGCCCGCGTGACGATAGGGAGTTTTAGCGAAGCGCTATTCCGAATGGACTTCATTATAGGCATCGCTGCGTCTCATAACCCGAAAGCCGAGCGTGCACCCGCAGCCTGGTGCATTCTGCACAATACAACGCACACAATACAGCGTCACTGTCATTACACTGCACTAAAGCTCCCTATACTGTATTGCAGGGCCTCCTTCTGTTAAGATCGTCTATCTGAGTATGCAGCGAGGTAACGAATGATCCTTTAATTAGGATACAGCTAGATAGGGAATGATGCCATAATTTTATTTACCTGCACGCGCAGATAAAGAAAATCAAGGCGCATAGATAATCAGGCATGCTATTTTTTTTTTCAGTGCGATCGAACGCTCTTGTTCATTACTGGGTTTTTGAACCGTTCTTTCAAATGATACCAGACCTTCGCGGCAGTTTTATTAAGCGGCAAGGTCAACGCACCGAAACATTTAGGTGCAGTGAGCCGCAAAAGTTTACGGGACACTTGTTCTCGGTAACAAACTTTTTGCCGTGCTGCCCCGCGATACATTCGCGCATCTTTGGTACCCAATGGACTTAGCCTGCACGTATTGTCATGCTCCAAAGCGTTTTAAGAGATTGGCCTGCGTGACTTCACCGAACTTGATATTTTTCCTATGCACCCTCCCGTCCTATAAACCTTAGAATCCAACTGTGCGTGCTTGCCTTTTACGCGGTTTGCCGAAGAGGTCACATGTAGGACTTTATAATGTACGATATGCGGAACTGATTGGAGGTTTGGCAACACTGCACCCACAGCTTCCGGTTGCCATTTCGGTTCGATCAAGCAGGTGTGTCGTTTTCTACAAGTACTTCTTGATACCAGTGCAGCTGTCAGGAATCTCGCGAGTAAAATTTCAAAAGACAAGCCTCAGCCGCTGCACTTCTTTTACTGCTCAATTTTTACCTAATGTAAGTTCTCTTCACGTAGTTTACTTGACGCTATCATGCGTCTACAGAGTACTCAGCTGCGGTCGTTGTTTGGCCTTGGCAAGAGCTTCGGAAGTTAGAACTCTGTGCCTTTGTGGTTTTAATGCGTGCATTCAGATATCGGTTCACTGCGCATTATCATCGCTGTTTTTTTTTTCAAGTGGGCGAAAATCCGCAATGAGCCCTACCAGGCTCACTGTTTGCTGTGTGCTGTGTGTATGTGCACACATGCGTTGACTCAGAGGAGCTTTTGTGTTACTGCAAAATTTTGTGGCGCCAGCGCTCGCAGCTGCTTGCACAGCAGTGTAACCACAAGCCACCTTCGACACCTTTTCACCCAAAGAATCGTAGCCACACGAACTTATTACGTGTTCCTACGTGGAAGTTTAGTCGGCATAGTTAGGTAAAGTAGCCAATAATTTCGAGCGTGGTTAGTTACGAACAGGACACAATTTACGAAGCAAAATGTGATAAAGCTGCGTAATTGAATCTGCCTGAATGTGAGATGCACATCTGCACTTCTAAAATTCACCGTTGCAGAGCCCGGCGCAGTTTCTGATGTTGAAGTCAAGGGTCTGACGGAATCCCGTCTGGTCGGGATGGTACATGATACTAGTGAGTCGCACCGACCAAAAATTAAGATGGAATGACGTTTCGGCTCCCACACGGGAGCCTTGTTCACAATGAGGTAAAACGTTGCGGTGGTGCCTTTTTTATGCGGCGTATATGCGATCCCAGGCATCTCGCGTAGATAGGCATGTGAACAGTTCGGAACAGTTCAGTAGGCATTGAACAGTTCGGAATCAATATTTACAAGAGGAAAGCAGGTGTATGTTTTTTACAATTTTACAATATCGCAAGAAAAACTACAGTTTTGCTTTTTGATATTTCTGCTTGTGACATTGTAGTGACCTTCCCTGCTTCCATAAAAACCCTTCTTGACTGGAGAAAGAGCCCACAGAAGTTACTTGACATGCCGGTCCCGGTGTGCATGTGTAAATTTTGTATATTGTGGCGGTTTCCGATACTTAATCGGGTGATTCCCAAAGCCGGACAAAAACGGAATGGCTTTGTCGCGGGATGAATTGTTTCCACTTGACACATCGATAATAATATGCGGTGGTTTCAAGGTTTGAACGGTTTCAAAAAATAAAACCTTCGCACCTTAATATTGTTATCTGGCATATATTTTCATCACAAAGACGCATCAACGCGCAAAACGCACGGGCGTGATCGACGCCTTTTGAGGGAAACAGTGCGTGCTACTTCACGACATCTACAGAGTAAAGATAGCTTTGCTAGTGTTTTTAAAAATAAACGAACACGTGAAACACTCAAGAACTGAACACGTTGAGAATGAAGCAATTATCAACGCGTGATTTTTTGAGTGCGCTGTAGTACACCGCGGGTAGAGAAATCGAGATTTATAGCTGAAGCGCCGTGATTTAGCGATAAATTATTGAAAGCAATTGCCTTTCGGGCGGAATAGACTCTTCGGCAACACCGTCGTACGCCGGCTGTAAACATTTTCCTGACCTATTTCTTCGTTCAAGTATGTTTCGACATGTTTACGTTGACCGACTATGCGCTGCCGGAGAGTTAATACTCGCACGAATTTGGCTTGTCATTTTGATCGCACAAAACGAATAGTCTGGTCCGTATCATAACTTGACCAAAAATCGTCTGTGAAGTTTTATGAAAAATCTGTGCAGGAAGCGACAGATGGAGCTTGGCGCGCTTACACATGATAGCTCGGATTGCGTTAGGTGTTGTGGAAACGTTCGCGCAGAAAGCGAGGAAGTGAAATACACCTGGTTCTCGCACGCATCGCAGTATCCTCACTCGCTGAGTGCATTGTAAATCAGTACATCGGCATTTCAACTTGCACACGAAGCACAGCCTTCTTTGACGAAAGCTAGGCAGCCGTTCGGTTTTCTCCACCGAGCCAACATGGCTGGTCGAATTATCGGAGCGGCCGCAGAAGGCGACGTGCATAGTCGCCTATCTACTCATATCGTCTAAAAGCGCTTCTTGCGGGATTGACTTGGGATTTTTCAGTATCATAATTTTTAATACCTTATTTAAAAAACCGATTTAAAAACAGAAATAACTTATTGCCAGATTCAATCAATGCTTTGATAAACGCCTTCTGACCGTCGGTTATGGTAAGGTGCACTCGGATCTGTGCGCAACGATCTTATGCTACACTACATTCACGCATTTCTTTCTAGAAGTACAGGGTGTGACACAGTAGCGTGTTTGTCAGGTAGTAAATCAGCAACAAAATGTCAAGTCAATAACAAACCCAGAATGTTGGTAAACGCTTCGCAACAAATGCGGTTTCTTGTTGACAATCTATTTTTCTTGTTTACAGTTCGGAAACGAGGCATCCGTATAAGTCCTGAGGCATTCATTTTCATCTTGAGTGGGTATTTTTCTAGCAGGTGTTTTTTTAGCTGTTTTTAGGGGCCCTTCTCTACAACAACAATAGTGAAGCTGGTGTCCAGTTAACTTTTCTGCCTTTTTTCATGCCGTTTCTCTCTTGACCATTTTTTTATCTGTTCTGAGCTGCAATGTGTCCTTGGGTGTGACTCAACCTTTTCTTTCAGCATGATTCCATGGTAAACTTAACAATTTTTTATATCAAGAAATCAAGGGCCGTGTTTTCTGAAAAAAAAAAAACATTTTTCGCGTTCCACTCTTGTCTGCTTACGCCTTTTTCTCGTGCACTGTGCTAGGTGCAAGTGCCTATGTCCTCATCAACATGCAACAAACTCCTACAATGGTTATTCAGTTGGATACGTACGTGGTAGAGTGCACATTTCAATTAAACTTACAAATCCTCTCACAAAGAGGCATGAAAAAAATGGCGGACCATTTAGCGTAGTTAGGCTAAATGCGAATTATTGCGCCTGCACTTCGATTTTCACTTAGGTTTCGGTTCGAGGCACCGTTTTCAAGGTCAGACAGGCTTCAAACATCGGCGAAATCGAACTTAGGCTTCGCATTAAGAGTATGACGCGATAGTGTTAATGAGTTAATGCCTATATATGCGGAAATGATGATTGTCTTCGTTGCATTCATAGTTCGCTGGGAGTCATCATACCCCTCCTGGCGCGGTTGTGCAGCGGTTAAACGATGCCCTACTGCCCTGCGATGGTAGGTGTGCTGCCATTGGTGAAACTTGTGAGACACAGGTTGCTCTTCGCGAGCAACCTCAAGGTCACGGAAACAGGCTTCGGACAGACAAACATCGACTAAATTCTAGATTGGGGGATTTAGTGCTCACTCGCTAAAAAGACGTGAATTATTACGCACGCCTGATCAAGGTGAGCGTATTCTCCTCCGGACCAGTCGCGTGGAGAGCGTGGAGGAAGGGCGCATTACACGCAGTGAACTCAACATCGCGGGTAGCCAAACAGAAATCTTTGCCAGCATGTTGAGCGTGCACGTATTTATGTGTATCTTGAAGGCTTGGTGTGGCTGTTTGCGATTTGAAGTGTTAAGCGAGCTTTCTTTATTCTTCCCTCTTCCGATGCAGGAGCGCTGTTCACCGACGACCAGCGCTCTTCGGCGATGGAGCTAGCCTTCAAGTACGCAGTCATCCGCATCAACAAGGACCGCACGCTGCTGCCCAACATCACGCTCAACTTCGACATCCAACACATACCCAAGGGAAACAGCTTCCGAGCGGCCAAGATGGGTGAGTTGCTTCAACTCGAATCCCATTGGTTTGAACAGAGACCCCATATATGAAAGGAGCTCGAGCTCCGTAGATGGCCGTGTGTGTTTAGAGCGGGAGGTACTGCGCCTATGGCTGGTCGCTGTTCTGGGAAAGAAGGTAGGCAGGAAGTGAGCTTTTATTTCGAAAGTTTCAGAGTGCATGGGCCGATTCTGCAAGACCGCAGTGGTGGCCTAGTGGCTTGAGCATCCGCTTCGCATGCGGGAGGTGCGGGGTTCGATCCCCAGTGCCGCCCGGTACCCACCGTTGATACAATGGGTACAAGCTTTCCCCTGGCCTGGTGCTCGGCTTATCTTGGACGAAAATGCTTGAAAAATGTGTCTTTGACCCCACCTTGAGCAATAGAAAACACCTTGTGCACATGGCGCTCTTTGGCCGTAGATGCCCTTGCACCATAAAAATCCATAATCTTTATCATCCGATTCTGCAAAAATGAAACAAGTGGGCATGAATGGCCCTGACCGCTTAAAGGTGCACTAAAGAGGAATCTCAACTCGTCTTTTTACCGCAGGAACTCTATCTACACCTTCCGGGCATTCTTAGAAATTTCGAATTATTGTCCTGTGCGGCCGATTTGTCTAATTAAATCAGATTAAACGTCCCGGCTCCCGCGTTTTTCTTTTTTAGCTCAACGCGGTGGGTAGGAGGAGTCAACCAACGCGTCAGCCAGTCCCGTGGCGGCTTGCCGCTCTGCAATCGGCAGAGTGATGCGTAAATCAAAGAGTCCACGTGTATTTTTATTTCCGTGGGCCAAATTTGCGGCTATATTGTTTGCTGTTTATTCACAGAAACGCAAAAAAACAAAATAAAAGTGAAAGCGAAGCCGCCACTGGACTGGCTGAAAGGCACTCCACGCGTTGGTTGACTCCGCCTACCTACCGCACTCAGTAAAAAAAAAAAAAAGGCGGGAGCCGGGACGTTTAATCTGATTTAATTAGGGCAATCGGCCGCACATGACAATAATTCGAAGTTTCTGAGAATGCCCGGAACGTGTAGATAGAGTTCCCGCGGTAAAGAGACCAGTTCAGACTCATCTTTAGTGCACGTTTAAGGAGCTGCGGATATCAGCTTTGCTAGAGTTCCATGGCACTTAACAGAAGTAACAATAAATTGCGAAAATAAAACTGAACTCGAGATCCAGCCCCTGTTTTCGAATTCCCGTAGCCAATAAAATCGTGCCTAAAAATCGGTATCTTTCCGCGAGCAGCACTTAACGGCGATGTGCGGCGCCTAAATAAGAACCCCTGTGAAAGAGTCAGTTACTTATCGAAATCGCATAAAGTGGAAGTTAGTTAGTGGAAGTTGGATAAAGGAAGCGCTTGTCCTGTCTACCTCGTTTCTTTTGTGTCGTGTCTTTTGCGCAAAAAACCCAGAATGCTTAGGCACCAACTAGCCTGCAAAAACATACTTGGAAGTTACGAGGCCAAGCATTGTTACGCTTGAAACTCAACAGTTGTTCTTACAATAGTGCCAACTGTTTAATTAAGTGCATTACTTTACGTGCACGTTAACCTCTTTCAGGTTTATGGACGTTCCCCCGTGTATTTTGCGACTGCCACATTACTAAGAAAGCGTGCAATGGATCAACTATAATGCGGAAATCCCGTCGGCTGGGACGTAGCAGCTGTGCTTACGACCACCGACACGGCCATGTTCGGCTACGTTGTGGTCTCGCGCCCTTGAGCAACAGTGAAGAGCGTTACTCTATGGCACGGGTCGTATAATAACCACAGAGGCCGTTCTCCTTCGTCAAGTCATCGTTAATTATTAATAATGAGCGCGTTACCACTGGGTTCAAAGAGACACGGGAGTCATGGACGGATGCGTGGGCACCGCTAGCGTCATCCTAGAAGAATAATATCGGCACAAAAGCTTGCCATCGTGTGCCTTCAATTTTTAAGCGCAGCAGAGCGCATCGCCCAGGCTTCGGTGAAGGCAGCGAAGAAACAACAATAGAAACAAAGCGGAAATGCAGAGAAAAAATTACAGCAGTGCAGCTCGTTATAGAAAGTACAGACTGCCACTGCATGAAGGCATTTGTGAATTCATGAGACTTAAAAAAGCTTTAGCTTACTGAGACTTATTTGTGCTGATACAGCATGAAATTCTTTGTCTTTATTTTTGTGGCTTAGTGCGCAAAAAAAAAGGATCTCGCAGCATTAGTCAGTGAGAAATATAAAATATAAAGAATCTGTGGTTAACGTACTCTTAAGCCAAACCTGCGAGTAAGCTCCCGCAGATGTGATTCCGCTAAACATAAGGGATTGCGACTGGATTTGCTGGAAAATATTCACTTGCTCGCGTAACGCTGATTAGAAGTACGAAGAAATGACTGACACATGGAAAAGTGCGCGATTCAGTAGATATGCCTGTCTCCCCATGCTATTTTATGCTTTGAAAGTTGAAAATTTTTATGTATAGAAATAATTTCTATCCATTTTTCGTTATCCTTCGGGCTTGTTACCGCACATTGAGGTTTTTTTTGTCTTTTTAAGTTGTTGACCTTTATAAAAACGGCCTATAGACAGTCTATAGACTTCTTATAGACTACATTGCCTTCTCTTTTCTCTGCTCATAGTGTATAGGCAGTCTATAGACTGTCTATAGACAGTCTACTAAAACTGTGTGGCTGTAAATGTATACATTGTCTATAAATTGTCTATAGGATTTGTAATGCCTACAGACTGTTCTCTAGGGTTTGTCTATAGAGAGTCTATAGACTTAATAGACAGAAGTCTATACACATTCTATAGACTGTCTAAAAAATTTTTGTAAGGGGACTCACAGATGGAGAAGTCGGGTGGAGCAATGCATCTCTAGGCTCTCTATCCACATTGGGAAAGAGAATTGGTGAAGTGGGGATGAACAGAGAGCGGGTAGCCATTCAAGATGTGTTTAATGATGTCACAAGTAATGAGATACGTGAGGTTGCCGAGAAAAAGTGCGTAAGTGCACCCGCACACGAGCACGCTCAAATGAGTGTTGAGGCACCCTTAACTCGTTTGTGCATAGCACATCATCTTTCACCACCTGCATGTGAACCAATATGAAAGGCTTGACTCCAGGCAACGATTTCCACCGTCAATTACTGCCCTTCTCAAGCAGACACGTATTAAGAGGTCACATGCTGCCTCCCAGCATTCGTTCCCGTAACGTGCTCCTAGCGGGCCGGAGTCTCAGGGGCAGTTGCGTAGTTACCTGGCACAGGCCAAGCACAGGGCCTCGGGATGGGCTTGGCTCGGTGGTGAGAGGGAAACGGGCCCTCTCGGGAGGCAGCAGCTGGCCGCTCAGTCGTTGCAGCTGGCGCTCTGTCCAGAGCATAAAGCGCGGCAGATTGCATTGCCCCATCTTCAACCTTTCGCGCGCTCTCTGACGGCCGGATTCTCACTCTTCCTGGCGTATGATAACCAGCGCAAAGCCCTAATGAGGGCTCACGGTACGTGGCGGTTGCGACACTTGTTTAATGCGCGGTTTCGGTGGATAATTTTTTATTGTTCACGCACTTTCTTAGCGCAGTTGTTAGAACTCGATTGGCCTATTCGTTTATTCAGCGTTAGTGTACCACTTCAGCGCCTTTTGACGTGAAAATATCGCAAGCGCAGGTTTTAATTTATTACGGGTCTAACGAAAACAGAAAGCGTTAGGAACAACGAGGCAAAAACTGTGTAGCCTTAAATATCCCTCCTCACAACCACGTGGCCACGCATGTGAATGCGCGCTTGTAGGCTATTCAAGAGTACGCGTTCAATCCTCAGTCGAGCTTGGATATTCTCCACTGTAATTTGTTGATGATAAACTTCACTGCAGTGTGCAATTTAGGAACACGAAAACTTCTAAAGGACTTACTTTCAGGACAACTTTAAGGGTTCATTTCTGATTAATTTTGTCTCCTTTATTTGACGTGATAGCATTAATTAAATGCTTAATCCGGGAAAAATGTTTCGTTGGTCATAAAATTCTCCCGTTGGCTGGAGAGACGTGACGTCACGAGACCTGAAGTGACATCTTTTCCGATAAAGCCAGCTTCTAATGCAATCGCATTGCCAATACATAATTTAATAAGGTGTTGCTGAGAATTTTTATTGCGTAAAATATTTACGCGATGCTTTAACAAGCAGTGTGCCTCGTGAATGAAAATGCAGCCTGGTCTTCAGTGCAAGGCGGCGTAAAAGGAGCAGGTAGCTATATGCGCAACACCAACGACGGTAGCCATGAGTGCAAAGACAGCTTTATATGTAAAACAGAGCGCAGGAAAAGAAGTTGTGGAGTATTTGCTATATCAAGATGACTAATTGATGAGTCACCAATAAGAGACCGCATATTAGCCGAGCGGTTCTATTCGTGGCTACGCATGTTGCGCCGCGCTTTGAAGCACCGCACAAAGTGTTGCAATACGGGTAGTTAACGACATAAGTTGAAGGAATTTTCTTTTTTCTGATGAACTCTTTAAGTTAGGCCCAGAGTTTGAAGTAAAATGTAGGCGCAAAAGCCCAGAAGTTATTTGGAGCTACTCTCTTGGCGTTTGTGTTTTTGCTTCATTTCCCACAGCACTCACACATTACATATGATAACAGCTGCCGTATGGTGCACCGTCAAGACCTCAACCCTCTTCGTCATTCCGAGCTGCGCATCGCAGTATGAGAACATTGAACGGGTCTTGAGGAAGAGAATGAGCTAATAATAATCAATAATAATAATTGGTTTTTGGGGAAAGGAAATGGCGCAGTATCTGTCTCATATATCGTTGGACACCTGAACCGCGCCGTAATGGAAGGGATAAAGGAGGGAGTGAATGGAGAAAGGAAGAAAGAGGTGCTGTAGTGGAGGGCTCCGGCTATAATTTCGACCACCTGGAGATCTTTAACGTGCACTGACATCGCACAGCACACGGGCGCCTATGCGTTTCGCCTCCATCGAAACGCAACCGCCGCTGCGTTTTTATGGAGAACATGAGCTGTAGTTTTGTCATTTTTCTTTGGCTCTGTTAAAAGAGAAAACGCGGTAAAAAACTCAAAGTGAAAGGTTTTCGATTCACGTCTAACGTGGTTACTGTTTACTTGGTATCAATTTATCCTTCGCCATCCGCGCATCTCGAGGAAAATGTGTCTTTCGGGGCTTCAGTTGTCGGCAAAGCTTAGAATGAGGTGATGCCGCGCGCGCTTGGCGGGTCATGAAATTCGATGAAGGAAAATCAATCATGTCAACAACGTTCCTTGGAGGACGTTGTGGCACACGGCCATACCGACCTCATCGCCGGAGCTAGCGGTGTGTCCGCCTCTCTTAGCTCTGCAGAGATTATAATTCATTGCAGTAAAGATCAGCACACTTTGTCGTGTAGCGAATGCCATTTACAAAGAAAACTGGGGTGTTATGTGCTCTTGCCGCTATCTTTCGTGCTGTCAGTATTGGCCTTTCTTGGTCAACTTTCTAAATGCCAATTCATTTTTGCATTTTAATTATTACTGAGTATAACATAATTATCCACTATATTGTCACTTCAAAAGAAAGCAACTCAAATAAACGACTTCAAGTCGCGAACTTATGTAGATCGCGATAGAAAACAAGGCTGCGGCAAGATCCCTCTAAGCACTGCTGGTATGGTAAGTTCCCTGGGTTCTGTTTAATGACTCTATGACTGCAGCGCAGTTGTGAGTCAGCGTTGTGTTGTGTCCGTATACGTGTTTGTTTCCTTCTTCATTGTCCCTTTCGTCGCGCTGTATAGCCATGAAATATCGTCACCAACTCGCCCACCAGCTTACCTTGTTTAATGACGTCATCGAATATCCCATAAACCCTGTCTGTAACATGATCGGCGTTGCCATGGGGAGAGCCCTTTTGTGTTGCTGTAGATGCAACTTGGCTCTCGATGATGCTGATGATGTCGTGATCATTGTTGAACATGCACGTATAGCCACAGCGAGTGAACTTGACGATATCAGAGCCCCTGTCACTAAGACTGAAGCACTGCAACGTTGTGTGCGTGCTCAGATATCGCGGGACAAAACCAAAGCAAAAAAGAAAACAAAAAGAACCGGCACGTGTGATCTATAGAGGAATGTTTTAAGGCGGTGACCGGCTTCAAAATATACTGCGACCCGAGAAACGGCGTGAAGCGTGTAATAGTGTAACAGCTCGTAAACAAAGCGAGAGACCACCACCCGCAGCCTGCCACTTGAAGCACTATGCGAAGAAGAGAGAGAGAGAGACGGCTCAGCTATGCAGCGATAAAATCGTAACGGGGGGCGCTGAAAACAGCTTCTGAATCCCACGCCCCGCCACCTCGCAGCACAGCCAACGCCTCCCATCCGGGATCTAGCCGAAGTGGATGTATCTCTCCCCCTCCGTTTCACTCCGTCGTCACCCCTATACCGGAGCTTCAGTGTCCAGAGACTAGTTAAAGTGCCTGCTGAGGTCGTGGGAACAGTAATAAGAGCGCGAGGTTCGGCAAACCGAAAGAAAAGAAGCAGACGAAAAAAAATGGACGTGTTACAGCCTTCGTACAAAGAAATGCCCCTTCTTTACGAGGCGTGAACGAAGAGAGCGTGTGCGTGCAGCGAGCCAGCGAGCTCGGGAGTCTTCTTCGGGAGCACGGGCTATAAAGGGAACGTATCTCACGTCTTTCGTCGTATAACAAACAGCCCATCTATGGGGTGGCCGCTGGTGCTGTAACCGCTTCTGTCTTTATTTTTTTTCCCCTTCTTACGTCGCCTGTATCGTCGGTATAGCGGCCAGCCACGCACGTTAAAGGTCGCAACCACCGCCACGCGCACCTTAAGACCATGCCTCATTGCTTCTTCTTCTTCTTCCTTCTCCTTCTTGTATTCTTTCCTCTACTTCGCGTCCGGCAAGAGACATCGTATACTGGCCCCGGGCGCTGCCGACAACTCGCATAGACGTGCGGAGGTGGAGGAGGCGGAGGTCATGCGTAGAACGCTTTCGCGGCCAGGTTTTATAGAGTGCTCAGGGGTGGCAGGAAATAAAGACCACTTTCGTCGCTGCTCCGCCGTCCCTGCGATGCAGTGTCTTTGTTGTTCACTGTTGTTTTCTTTTTGTTGTTGTTGTGAAGCACAGAACGGGGCGAAGCAGAGGGCGGAGGCTGCGTTTCGTGTATACGCTTCGAGGGGTACCTGACGCGAGATATAACGTTGTTCAAGACGCTTCTTTTTCGAAATCGCGAGCAACCAAGGAGAAGCGGAAACAGAAGGATAAAAAAAATAAAGAATGAAACAACCAGAGCTGCACTCTCCTCCCAATCCCTCTCCTAAAGCTATTCTGGCGTTAACGACCACGCCTCCAAGTTGCCTGATTCGTCTTCTCCATTGCTCGCTCTGCTTCCTCCTTTCGGTATGGCGGTTGTAAAGAAAAGAATAGCGTTTTTTTTTTTTTTGCGCGCTCCGACAAAACAACCACTCCTGCATTCTAGTAGCTACTTCCTCTTCCGGTTTTTACTGCACCCTCCCTTCCATTCCAACGCGCGTAGTTGGCTGTTTGTGAGTCGCTCATTTGTTCGGTGACCGTGGCCTAGGCGTCCCTTCGACTTGTCGAGGCTCCTTTTTTGGCATTGTATCACTGCGCCCGGAGTTTCCAGAAGCGCGCTGATCGAGTAATTGGGATGCTTGTGGACGGCGCCGTCCGTTTAATTCCGGGCCGGAAATGCTTTACGACCGCTCGGAGTAATCACCCTGCCAGCTATTGGCTCCCTACGCTTTGCGCATATCCAGCTCGTCTGTAGATGTTCGATTCTTTTTTTTTTTTTGCTCTGTATTCATTGCCTTTCTCGTTTTTCTTGACGTGCTGAAAAAAAAAGACAGGCCTCGTAGGTTACAAGCTGGTGCGCGTAGGGGATGAGATGGCCATGATAAGAGCAGTGTATGGTCTTGCGGTCTTTTTGCTAACGGATCCCAAGCGGCGAATGTGTAGAGCGTGCAGGCTGTTTTGCTCTTCATTTCAGGAAATAAGGTTGCTTAAGGAAGACAAGGTGTTTTTTGGACTGTTCTCATGAAGTGTCCCTTTACATGTTCTTAGTCAGGTCTACGAATCACCTTCGTGCAGTCAGAACGGAAATTAAATGTTGGTTGTAGTCAGCGAGACTAACAGTGGGGAAACCGACGTCGTGCCTTTGGTAATTTCCTTTCCATAGTGACTCACGTGTGCCTGGAGATAAGATGAGATGTTACATTTCTCGGATACTCATTTCTATTAAGCCTCCTTCTCCTGCACAGTATCTTTTTTCCCCTCTCGCAATTTTCAGTTAACGAACGCCGTTGAACTGCGCGCCATATTCTTATACTGCTATCATAGGGACACCTTCAATCATGATCGGGTCGACGACCGCCGAGCATGTTGCTATTGCCGCCGCCGAGCTGTTCAGTTCTTTGTGGTCGCAATTAATTCCTTACAAAAATAGTCTATAGACATTCTTATAGATTCTATTCCCTTCCTATAGATATTTCTTTTTCTGTATTCATAGTCTATAGACTGCCTATAGACAAAAATCTACTAAATATGTATGATTATAAATCTATAGATCGTCTGTAGACTGTCTATAGGATTTTTATTCCCTATGGACTGTTCCCTAGGGTTCGTCTATAGTCTATAGACTTTATAGACAGAAGTATATGGACAATCTATAAACTCTCCAAAGAAATTTTTACCAGTGAAGATAATACAATAAATAGTTCGTTGCGCTGACACCTCAGTCTGCTCGTCTCTTCTCCCTGGCGTAGTCATCATCAGTCGACAAGATTGTGGTGATGCCCAGAGGTGCGCCTACGGGCAGGGGCTCCGGAGCAAGCCACCTTCCGGGCCTCCTCAGACGCTGTTCGCGCTACGAAGTCCGTGCAGCAGTGAGAGTGAAGGAAGCGTCAGCGCTAAGCAGCCACCTCCTCAGCGGAGATTTTCGTCCAAAAACGGCTTTCGCCGAACTTTTTAATTAAGCCGTAGGCAGGTCTGCGCAATATCTTTTTGTTTACTTTTACATCATAAAAACACATTTTTTCTTGCCACCACCAATGCAACTACGTGTGCCCGTAGCGTCATCTAACTATGTAGCGGGCGAACTCGTCGATCAGGACTGAGTGAGACCGTGTGGCAGTGTTGCATATCAAGCGTGCTTGAAACCGATAAGACACGATCAGGCTCGATTGGGATCAGAAGTTGTTGCGAATGAAGGAAGAATGAAAAGGAAAAAGCACGAGCCTGCCCACTGGCTCAAGCTGAGCCACAATCGCTGCCACGTGCAGACAGTAGGAGAGTTAAGAGATATGAGAGAGGAAATATTGAAAGAAAGGACGCGCGTCGCAACAGCCGCGTCATCTGAAGCGACGACGACGGTTTAGCAACTGATACACCCGGTGACGAGGAGCCCTCGCCACATTGGTGAGAGCTCCTAGATCCCAGCCCCGTAGGGCCAGGAAGCCACCCTCACCCGTTCCGGTCAGAAGTGCCCGTGTGCCAGCCGTATTTTTATTGGGGAGGGGCGGCCTGGAGGGGAAAAAAAATAGACATAACACAATCGCATTCACAGGAAGGTTGAGGAGATAAGTCAGCTTTAAATGAACTTATTAGTAGCTGGATATGGCAAGGTCCTCCACGTTGGAGGAATGAAACTAAGGCAAAAAAAAAAAACTGACAAATCAGCAGTCTGATAGGGCGGTTATAGACTATGTTTTATCTAACTGCACAGCACGAGAAAGAGCTGTCGGACACACGTTTATTAGCTAACATTTATGTCCGAAGCACGTCACGTGTATCTAGCAGAAGGAAACAAAATTAAAACAAAAACACGTGATGAGAAAAGGAGGCAATAAAACGATACGTTTAACGCAGACGCATCTTGCAATTTTTAAAGCGAAAGCTTGACCAGCCTAGCAGGCGCCGATTTCGCTGCGTCTGCACAAATGACCTTGAACAGGAGGAGCGGAGCTGCGTAAGTAACCACGTGACGTACCACGTGACTCGCAGCAGCTGCAGACGCTGGCTCCGCCGTCGCCGCGGCCGCTGCGCGCTGCCTATCCAGTGTCTCGCTACGGACGAAGCAAGTCAGCCGGTGCCGCGACGTCCTCGAGAGTGGGTACTCGCAGGCGTCGGGCCGAGTCTGATCATCCGGTCGACATTGCCAACAGTGCGAGAGATTAGCTATCGGCAGGGAGCGTAAACGCGCTAAACGGCCAGCCGAAACAGGTGAAGAGGGCGAGCTTCGCGCGGCTTAACGGCGATCGAAAGATGCCGAAAGAAGACAGCAACGAGGCTTGGAATAAGCAGCCGTTGCGGAGACTGGTGAGCCGCTGGAAGTGAGTTCTCGCAGGGCGGAACGCACAACGAGCTAAGTGGTTAAGCAAGCTTTCGCTTCCATAACCAGGGTTAGCTGAGCTAAGCCACAGCCATTTTTTTTTCTTGGCAGTTTCAGTCCTGGCAATAAATGGCTTATAGAGGTGCGTTTTCTCTCAAAGACCCATTAACAGCGAGAATGAGCGGCTGGTGAAGTTGCTTGCTTGCGACGCCGTTACCAGGGTCTACTCAGAAATGAGGTGGAGGTTTTGTTCACGAATTTGGTTACAATGCGGCGAAGAGACAAAGATTTTTCACAGAAAAGACCGTCAGTACAATTTACGTGCGTGCTTCTTAGAGAGGAAATGTTTGCCTTAAAGTTTGACCCCATGCACTTTTTGTATTTTTTTGCAGGCATTTCAGCTCGCAAGCAGCGCGTATGGTTTCTTTATCAACGTACTGAAAATATTTGTACAACACTCGGAACGAACCAAGGGCTGAGTCGAATAGTTATAACTGTTCCGAACAAGTAACAAATGCACTAATGCGCAAACACGTACGCCTTTATTATGTTGAAGCAAAAGCATAAAATATGAAGCAGCAGCGGGTGCGCTGAGACAGAAACTCGTTTTCTAAAATTTACAAAAATTACAAGGGCGAAGAACCAGCCCAGCAATCCACCGCTTTATGCCCACATTAGCAGCCCATGCCTAGGCTATTTCATTCTTCCGGTGATTCTTACAGCTATAAAACAAACTTCCTCATTGTAGTATTCCGTCTTCTACGAACGCTAGAGTTTTCTTCGTATTGTTTGTATTGGATAAAGCATGTGGAATGTTTTTACACAGCCTCCGTGGTTAAGCGTTTCCTAAGCCATTCGTGGTTAATTTCCTCTACGAATGAAAACACTTTAGCTATGCCGACCGGAATGACTAAATTTTTTTATTTGCCACAGCGCCTGGAATTAATCAGCCAATTTCACGCGACCCTAGCTTACATTGTTCAGATATATGGTAATGGCGAGAATGAAAGGGCTCGGCATTTTATTCAGCCATTTCCTGGGTTCAGTTAAGAATGCGCTGGAAATCCTTAAACAACAGCGAAAGTCCGCCGAATCGGAACAGAAGCAAAGAGAAGATTTAATGGAGATTAAAATTAATACCAAGAAACAGACTGGAAAATAAATTAAGAGAACATGAGAGAAAAATGGCGAATATTAGAAAATAGGACACGAGGACAAATTGGGAGTAACGAAGAAAAGTATAATATAAACCTGCAAAATGCCTCGGAGAGATACCGGGAAGCTCCCAGAGGAACAGAAACAAAATGGTAGCAAGGAAAATACAATCTGGTTTCAGAATATGAACGAGCATTTCAACACACCAACGAGAAAAAATAAATAGACTCCCTTAGAATTTTTTTTCTCTTGTGTTTCGGGACCCGAGTAATTTCTCTCGCTTTCAGATCACTCTCGTCATCTCCGACTGCCGAATTCTTGTGCCCAACCGCCTAGCAGCGGCTCGTTTTCATTCTAATAAGTATTGTGTTTGTAGAAGATGACACTGGCTCCATATGCTGCTTGTCGTTTTCTTTGTATGCGTTTATGCGAATCGTGCTGCGGCGACCCGCGAAATTAGCATGTCCCCTTTCTGTCCGACTGATCCCTTTGTACGACGACGAGCGCATATCATTGGAGACATTGGGCTTGATCCGGGCCCATGTTCTTAATATCTGGAGAAGGCCTGCTGTTCTTTCCCAATACTTCTGGTTCGTGTCCTGGGATGGTTACGAAAGCAACACAGGGAAACGACAGAAAACCTACGGAGGACGACAAGTGTCTGACCTAGGGAAATACAAAAAAAACTGCCAGAAGATGTAATGAAGAGAGAACGTTATTTCGATCGCTCCAGCGCCCACGTTTCGAATAAGAACGCGGTTAAGGAGCTATACAACCGAGAAGAAGCGCCGAGAAGAGAGACAAGTGACTGGCTAAAGCAAGGCCCCCAGAGCAGAAAACTTTCATGCGTTCGATATCAGATCCGGAGACTCGAGGGACTCGGCACAAGAGCGTAGAAAAACGGCATAGAAAAGAAAAATAAAAAGAATGAAATGCGATCCCACTCCCTCGGACAGGAGCGGCGGGCTTCTTTGATCCCGCATAAAGGACAAACTATAGCCCGACCGCAGCGCGCCGCTCGCCCATAGCTCTGAAGATAATGACTATTGGAAGCTTCGTGCCGTGCCACCAGCCTACAATCCCTCAATGCTTTCCTCCCGTCCCGAAACTCCCTCTCGTCCTTTCTTCGATACCTCCCCGGGTTCGCGGAAGGCGCGCTTATACTCGAGATGTCTCAGACGGCGGGATCCCTCAAGGCGAGCAAAGCCTTTCCCCATTTCCCGTTTCGCGGTCGGCGCAGCGGCGAGGAGAAGGGTTGGGGGAAGGGGGGGGGGAAGCGGCGGCGCCGTCACCTTCTGCGCCGGTTAGGGAATAGCCATTAGTTGTGGCTTCGGGGGAAGAAAGGGAGTCCGAGGGGGAAACGAGGTGCCGGGTGGGGATCGAATATCGAGCTGTCACCGCTCAGTACGTTTTCGAGGCTGACTGCGCGTAACGGCCCTGTCGCCGCCGGCGTCTCGGCTGGGCGCACAGGTGGTTTAACGGGCTCCGAGAGCTGGGCGCAGCCCTTTAGGAGCCCGCGCTAGTTTAGCTTCCCTCGCTAGGCTGATGTTTTTGTGCGTGTGACCACCGTGTCTGGCTCTTTTCCGCTCCGCTGCTTCACGGGTCCGAGCACTGAACGAAGACAGTTTGCTGGAATGGTTGCTGGGTGCGTTGCAATAAACCAAAATGGACATGGATTACTTTTCTATTGTGAAAAAGACTGACAATGGAGGTGCTGTTGTGGACAGAGGGGCGCTGTCCCAGCTGAAACGTTCCATGTTACGATGCTCATAATTTCATACGTTTTCCGTATGGATCTTAATAGAATCATATGGAACATCAGGATTTATACGGTCGTCGGAAGGCGCACAGATAAAATTTGTAATAGTTACGAACAACGTGTGAGCGCACGCGCATAATACGAAAATCGTGGAAACCTTACAGAGCGGATACGGCAACCATGCGGAAGACAGTTTGAAAGAATTAGAACTTTTGTCAACTTTTTATATCATATCAACGGTGTGTTTCCTTAATTTCGTGTGCGGTCTCCTGTGGAACGTCTGCTTTGGGATTTCCCTTCTGTCATACAAAATACGTAGAATAGAAGAGATAGTGAAAAAAATATGGCGAATTCTTTCTTCTGATGTTTAGAACTGCGATAATACCTTTACCAACCTTTACTTGTTTGAAATCAGTGACAAAATTGTTGTTTTGATTGTTAAGGAAGAAAACTAAAGTATGTAAAGAAATTTTATGGTTATCGCTAAATCGCCCTAGTTGAACTTCCTGCTGTTTTCTATTTTGGTTCCTCGTAGCACTGATGAAAAGCTATGTGCCTCATGACATGTGTGGCTTTTTACTAAAATGTCTATGCAGCGAACTCAGCTTGGATGACGAGAAAAATAATTAGAGCACAGAAGCCTCACACGAAGATTCAAGACACGCCAAGCGATTGTTGCTATTTTTTGTCAGAATTTTTCAGACACTTGTCTCAATTCTATTTAGATTTCCTGCGGCGTCAGTATATTTAGTAAAACATGAACTAGAATCTCACGGCCATTCTGTACGTGCACACGCTTCAGGGGCGCAAACGTGTGAAGTTTCAAGCTTTTCCTTTTCGATGGTATAAAAACAACATGTGGAACAATGAAAAAGAATGTTGGTTTGGCTTGATTTATGGCGGTTTAACGTCCCAAAGCAACTCAGGCTATGAGGTATGCTCGTAGTGGAGGGCTGCGGAAATTTCTACCACCTGTGGTTCTTTAACGTGCACTGACATCGCACAGTACACGGACCTCTAGAATTTCGCCTCCATCGAAATTCTACCGCCGCGGCCGGGATCGAAATGTTGCGGTCGCTTCCTGGCTCACAATACTATTCTTTTATTTCGCAAAATTATTCAGTAGGTTGCAACTGTCTCTCTTTAATGAAGTTAAAAAAATAACGCACATGGACGTTTCTTTTAGTGAACAAGATGGAAAATATTTTCTCGTTGCTGCGTTGCGCAAGGCTGAACAACTGCACATCTGTTGTAAGATAACACAATAGCTGGTTGAGAAGTTTGGTGAATTTAAGCGAAAAAATTGCCACATTTAATGTTTCGACTGACTGTCAAAAGAACGCACTTTATTCTAGTTCAAGCCCTATGTCAAGAATCAGATATCGGCGTTGTTCGGGTCCGCAATACGTCCGAGACTCGTCCAGGACAGGTCCAGCGTACGGCATGGACAGCCGCGTAGATCAAAGCCAAATTGGATGAAGTTCATTGCTGCAGCGTCAGTGCTGAAGACGACCTATTGTTTCAATCAACATTTAAGCGCCTGCGGACGCGGATATGGCAAGCACCCTAGTTATATAGCGGGGGGCCTATATCATTGCGTTGAAGGACTTCGAAATAAAATTGCGCGTGTTAAGGATTTTTTAGGCATTTCATTTGAAAGTCCGCGCAAAATTTTCCGCGAAACATAATCCGTGCAAAAGCTGCGTGGGTGATGGGCTGCGCATTCGTTCATTCCCTACTAAAAGCACACACGAAACAACATTTTACAGCGGTCCAAAGAAATGCGCATCGAAATGTGGTCGTTGGAAAAGAATGGATACTTCTTCACTACTTCCTTGAGTAATACTCACAGTCAGTCAGAATAGTGGAGAGCATCTCGTCAAGTCACTCCAGCGTAATCAAGGTCATTTTGTGCTCTTTAAGGTTATGGCCACAAAGTCGAGGAGAACGATAAATTGTGCTTATCGACTAGTTTTACATGGAATGAACAATAACAGGAGCGCGTTATACAATGTTAGTGCTCTGCTTGAAAAAAAGAGCTGAAAACAGACCGGCGAGACTGTTGCATAACGGAGGTGCTGTTCCACCGAGACAACGCGCCGTCCTTGAAAACGGCGGTCACCGTTACAGATTTGTACGCATCACAGTCAGACTTAACTGCTTTGCTAATTATGCCCCCTTTCGTTTTCTTCCCAATTCTATGGGTTCGGTCACGTCTGGTTTCATTTTCACCTCAGACACTGTTTCGATTGAGCGAAATTCTCTTCTACAGGAAGTTGCCATCGGCACCGTTAATGCATTCTGCGTTGCCTTTCAAATACTGCATTTTTTGACAGAGACAAAAAAGTTTGAACACTCCATGTTGGCCAGCTGTGCAGCTCCCGAAGAGTACTCTGTTAAAGAAAGACATTTTGACCCGAAAACGGCAAAGGACTAATTCGCGCTGGTGGGTTTTCGTAGTGGAAGCCTCTAGTGTAAAGACACTCCCATTAAAAGGGAACAAAATATCTGTTGGTGCGTTGTTTTGCGCGGCATGTTTTTTTTTTCGCTTGCCTTTGCAAGATGACAAGACACGTGACTCAAAATGCAAAAGCCTTTACTGCCCTTGCATGCGCATTTCTCGCGCAATGAGTGTTATAAGTATATTTTACTGGTAAATCTGTCATATGTGTTTTTGCTAATAAGCCTCACGAAAACTACGATATATTCCTTATTCGCCATCTTTTAGCCATGCGTTGTTCCTGGAAGAAGTTGACAGGCGTATTTGAAAACCCGTTCATTCAGTGTGGGTGTCTAAAGGCATTGCACGACGAAGTCGTAGTAAGGCCAGCGAAGCGACAGGTCATTACGACCACGAAGAAATTGTAATCCAGGCTTGAGGCGCGGCCTCAAGCCTGCGTCAAGCCTGCCTGAAACAGGCTCAATTCCTGCCAGTTTTCGCCCTTTCTAGGCTTGTGTCTGACAGGCGCGCTCGTTTTCTTGCGGTGGAAGGAAATTTTGGGTATAGTGAACATACGTGTTCTGAAATCCTGGAGAAGAAACGACAATATGACGTCGCAGACAGAGTACGCGAATGAAGAAAGGGGGTGACGAAGTAACGCGTTGACTTCTGATAAAGGCTACTTCCTTAATATTTCGTGGCAAGCGCGGAAATGAAATGCGGGTTTGACAAATTAAGGACACCCTGAAAGCACGCCAGAATATTTCAGCGAGGAATGTGTTCGCCTGTTACGCGGCACACTGTGACAACGAAATGGTTCTTCGAGTAACAGCTTTTTTCAGAGTTCATGAAGATATTAGGGGAACAAAGTAGGAATAAACGTCTGTCACAGCGGTGTAAAGTAGATTGTATCTTCACTTTCACATAACTTTAATTCTTTGAATATAACTATTCAAGCACGGCGTAGCGCTGAATGTTCCAAATGCATGGGCTTTTACGTGAAAGAACACCACTAATCTCCAGATTATATCACGTTTTCAAATGCAAGATCGAGTTGAAATTATTATCTCTTAAAAATATCTCCACTTTATGTTGATGCCGAGATGTTTATCTAGCTTTCTTCCTCGAACTACAGAAAGTTGGGACAAGTTATATCGGAATATTGGTTTTCTGACTTTGGTTTAGTTGGAGGATGAGATTAAGAGGTGATGCCTTCTGTTTTTAAATGCGTTGTCTGTACTACGTTCTGCGCATTTTATAACCCCTTCTGAGGAAACGGCATCCGAAAATTGCACTGCAGCAGAGAAGCGCGGTTTGTTTCGGGCTGTTTGGACAGAGACGATGGCGAGCCTGCAGTGCAAAATGCCATTATTTCTGGCTAGTTTCTGCAGTAAGCGCATGGAACGCCTGTAGCTGAAAACAACTACAACAGCAACAAAAAAAACAATGAGTGCTCGGAGCAACGCATTTTAGCTACGTTATGCCAAGGGAATTTTCGATGAGGCTCATGGTCAGTGTTGTTGGAGAGTGAGGGCTATCCTCAACCTCGACGCGTAGATTCGTGTCCGCCCTCTGCCCTTACATATGCCACGCCAGAAGACACCCGCTTTGTCAGAGCTCTGGTCGTTGCCACCGTGACCTGTGCGGATTCAAAAACCATGTAACCGACGCTCCTACATCCTCATCCTTGGAGTCCAAGTTCGCTGCAATAGAAAATAAAAATGTAAATAAATATATTGCACGACTTCTGTGAGAGGTCACGCATCGACGAAGTATTCGGCTTGTTAATGCGCTCACCTGTTAGGATTGACGTAGTCGAAAGCTCCACCCTTCTACGTGTCCGCTTCTATGCTCAGCTTTTTTTTTTTTTTTCGGGGGGGGGGGGGGGGGGGGGGCTTCGGATCCATGACCGAATAACAAATTTTGGACATGGATGATGAGAGCAAATGTTTAGTCAGGCTCTCTGTCTCTCAGTGAACGTCCGAGGACTTTTTTTTTTTATCCGCGAACAATCTCTCTTCCAGAGATAACCCCTCTCTTCCAGAGATTGTCTGAAAGATTTTGGAGGGAAAAATATATAACTCCAGATAGGGCGAATAACTAGTGTCTGGGAGCAGCACAAGGTTGTCTTGAGACGAGAAAAAAACATATAATCGTTTATACTACTCCAAGATAAAGAACCATACCTGTTTGCTTTGCAAATGCAAAAATGCTTCTCTGCGTAGTGACTCAGATGCTTACTTTGGAAGGAGTATCCCAGAATACTCTTCTAGTATATAAATATCACGCATTGCACAGTTGAGCAGGTTTTACGGACGTTTGCGCCAAAAAGCCAAAAGTAACCTAATTGAGGGTTTGGATAGAAGCCATGGGTCCATCCCATGGACACTCATATTTCATTACTGGAGGAAACCGCCGCACCCTAAAAAAATATTTGCTGGGACGCTGGCGTCACAGACATCGAAGAGCATAATAAAGCAAGTTATCCAGGCGTCATAACATGCGACAAGAGAACACACTTGGCCGAGTCATAAACAAGCTTGCTTGCATGTAAAGCAACCTCCAACCAAACCTAACCAGCCTATATGTATGCACCTGCAAATACGATTTGAGCACTGGGAGGGACATGGTGACATTCGTGGGTGAGTTGCTTTTACGTACGAAGCAAGCGAACGTAGAACAAGACTAACAGCGCGGATTCCCCTACTCTACTTCTAACGCAAGGTAGTCCATACACTAAACGATGCATTATGCATGATGGAATATCAGCTCCATATTTTTGGCTGGTGCCGCATTTTGCGCGCATCTCTGTGTTGACAGAATGCTAGAACAAGGAAAAAAGCACGAGCGTACACGCTGTCAGAACAAGTTGCAGAGGAAGCCGCTACAGAGCTGCTGCGAGCGGAGACCTCCGTCATAAATTTCGTCAACCCAACGCGTTACCATCTAACCTAACTTGTTCGTTTTCTTGAGGTCAGTCTGTATTTCCATCCTTCTTTTCTAACTTTGTTGTTGTTCGGGAACTGGTTATAGTATCTGTCAACATTACTCGATGATGACCAGTAAACATGAGTCATTGAGCAAATAATCATGACGGCTTCATGACACGAACAAACGAACCATGCTGTGCCTTCTCGCTTTCAATGAACGTCAGAAGCGGCTGTCTTCCAAAGGAATAACTCACCAATGTCAAATGTGAGAAATTTCTGATTTCGTGCTTACTGATTTCAATTCTGTTGCTATTGTTCATAGTTAACTATACTGTCATCGTTTCGCTGCACGTTTAAAATGTTACTCTAGTGTGTGTATTTATTTTGATTTTTTTTCTACTAAATAGTTGGGTACGAGTTTTGCTGTTTAAGAACAGTGGTTGGTTCTGTTGTTACTGCTTAGACTTTATCATTGTAATTTCCCTGCGCCTTTCATTTTGCTACTTTAGTGCGCGTGTTCATTTCGAAAAGTGTTTATTATTAATAAATATTTGCATTTGTATTTTCTTCTTTAGCTACCTTTGTCTCGACAAGCAAACAGAGCTATAGAGACCTCATGAAGAGGAAAGCTTTGTCTGCCTACTTTTCACCTCTCCTCGCGGGCGTATTGTAATAATATGGCGAAATGAAAGGCTACAATACAAGATACATAGCATTTCGACTAATTTTCTATGGGATCAATATGATTGCTTAGCTAAGCACCTCTGGTTGAGCATCCGCCTCGCATGCGGGAGGTGCGGGGTTCGATCCCCAGTGCCGCGGGTCCCCACCGATGATAGAATGGGTACAAGTTTTCCCCTGCCTGGTGCTCGGCTTATTTAGGGTGAAATGCTTGGGAAATGGGATTTTTGACCCTACCTTGATTGGAAGAAACAACCTTGTGTCATGGCGCTCTTTGGCGTCAGATGCCCTTGCGCCATAAAACTTCATCATCATCAATACTCAAAATTCACTACAGCGAAGCTGGCTAGTCATATCTCAAGACAGCAATTTTTTTTCTGGCGCAAGTACTGCTCATAAAATTGCAGAGCATCAGTCGTGACAGCTCATTGTGGTCAGCAAGTAACCAGGCGTCAGATCACGCAACATGCTCATGCTATACATGCTCCGTGGATCTAGCCCCTTAATGTAGAGCAAATATATCCTGTATAACAAAGGCAGTTGTTTCGAGTAAGAAGAGCCTTACCTTCCGCTTAGGAACGTATGTGGCTAGGTGGTGTTTTACTAGTTTCATAACCAACAAGGTAGTGGCTCTCTGCTGCTGGCGCGGCCAACCAAAGGGGTTTTTTCGCGACTTACAAGGCAGAGAAATATGCCGTTATCGGTTTCTCTCAACCCGATTGTTTCAAGGACTGGTTGCTGCGTCGGTGACGCTGTGGTGGAAGCGAGCAGCACGCAGCCCCCGAAAGTTATATATATATATACAACCCAAAAAGCGTTGTTTTTATAGGCACCGAACCAAGTGCCAGGCTAGAGCGAAAACAACACGGTCATTTTTATGTATTTATTTTTCGCAAAGCGCTGCTGTTCCTGCATTCATTTTCATCCTCGTTCTTTCTCCATCTTTTTGTTTTTTTCGCGGCACATTTGAACTGAACGTAAGCGCTCGAATTCCCGGCGTGATCTTTTGTTTTTATTTTTCTCTTTGTATATGTTATCAGGTCTTAGTGGTGCCCGTGTATAAATCTCTGTTTCGCCCGCCGGTAGCCGAGACAGACGAGAAAGGTATACGTATTTTTCCCCCTTGCTTTTATCCATTGTTTTCTTCTGTTCAACGGGGTGGACGGGTCTTAATGCTACTCTATTTGCTGGCCTAAGTTTTCGATTTTTTATTCTTTTTTTTATGAATACGTACACTTCTATTTATATCTTGTCCCTCTTAGTTCTTATTTCCCAGCTGCAACCGGGGGCATTTCGGGATCCCGTTCGTTTTGTTTATTTTTACTTTGCGCCTGTGTTTTTCGCTCGGTTCGGATGGAAAGAGGAGGTACATCCACCCGGAAAAGGAGCCAGCATCCATCTGTCTCGTTCAGCCGGTCTGCCGCGCCGCGCGCTCCACTGCCTTCCAGGAATGGGAGCCTCGGAGTGGCGCCGTTCCTTGATTGTGATGTACGAGCCGACGATAGAGATCTCCGGCCGTCTTTGGAATTAAATTAAATTGCAATTCTTTCTGCCGCTACCAATGGCACGGTGAGCACACGTTCAGGAGTGACGTATAAGCCCCCCCGCCTGCTTGCTCTTTTAGAGAAAAACTGCGCGCCCATTGTTTTAGATGTCAACTCTTGTATCATATATTTTTTTTCGTGTTCTTACTTCAGGTTGGGAAGGAGAAGGAAAAGGCGCTCGAGGAGGAAGTTGAAAAGCAGCCCGGGAAATGCTTTTAAGGGGCTAAAGCTTTTAGCCAGGCTGCTGCCGTCGTTTTGAACATTCGCCTCAATTGTTTCCTCGAAAGCTGCGACAGTTAGCGCCCTCTGCTTTAGCTTGTAGTGAGAGACTGGAAACAGGCCGGGCTGCGTTCTTCTTGCTCAGCTGGAATGCCAGTGCGACCGTAGTAACAGGAACACTATAGGCTTCGCAGACATTGCGCAAAATCTATTTTTATGCGTCTCTAATAAAGTACATGCCCGTACGAACTCTGTGCTTTCTTGAAAAACGTGCGTTGATCGTAATCTCTGCGCTCATTGAAAAGCACAGGTACGTAGCTTGGAACAGTTTAGCTGTTCTGAACGCTGCTATGTATACCTTTAGAAATTGTTTGTTGTTGGAGAATGCATATACGACAATGTAGTGAACAGTAGTTCTAAGTATACGTATAGAAAACACGAGTGACCGATTTCGTGCGATATGCAAGCATCCGCTGTATCTAATTCTACACATTTGTTAAAACGGACATATGGATAAAGTTGAGGGATCGGATCTTTGTGGTAAGGTGTTGCCGCATATTTTTCCCTGTCCTTTGTCCGCATATAAATTCGAGACCGTAATTGATGCCCAGGAAGCACTTTTGTTTTGTCAGAACTTTGTTTCCCTTCGGGTCACGGACCGGTGGGGACGGGTGGGGAAGGAAGTGCTTAAGGGGCGATCTGTCTTTGTAGTAATTATTTTTAAGCAGACGTCGCACATGAAGAGTCGCGGGAGAAGAAAGGCGAGCCGAAAAAGAAATTGACGCTGAAAGAATATCTTCATACACGTTTTACGCGACCTGTTCGGCGAAAATTTATTAAGACACCAGGATCTCCTTTAGGTTTCGTCCTGCTGATGTACGGCACTTCGTGTTCTTTCCATTAAAATGCGAACTGAACTCTTTGAGACTAGCATTTCGCAACTGAACTACCTGTTCAAGACCACATTCAACACAAGAGCGCCGGGGTGGGGTTGCGAATCAGCTTAATGCAATAATTACCGGCTGAATTACCGGCTTATAAGCCGTGCGTGTTCGCGATGTGCATTTGAAACGAAAAAGAGATTTCTTACGAACACAACTTGTGAATTTATTGTTCACGGTTACTCTATTTAAGTATATGTGAGGGAAGAAATCGACTCTGCATACAGAAGGTAGTTGGCTACGAATGTGAGGTGATTTGCAAGGATAGCGAGAAAACGAGCAAAAAACGAAAAAAAAAACACTTTATCGGCTGAGAATACGACTCCTGTCGTGTTTTCCAGGTTCTCGTCTAGGCAAACTAAAGCTGCTCACCAACCAATAACAACGCGAAATTCGCCGTAACGAACAGGAGAACAATACCAATAGCTCTCCGCGTTCCATAATCTTTTCTTCATGTGCCTACACAGCTTTTGTCTTTCACGCCGGAGAAAATTTTCCCGCCGGCGCGGCCTACCTTGTATAGAGCCCCAGAGTTTCCCTCTATTTCCCTCTTATCAGCTTGGCGCAGTTCTGTTCTTGACATGTGTTCAAAGGAACTTCCTGCTAGAACAGTTCAAGCTCTTCCATGGATGCTGAAGGGAAATCAGAAAAAAAAAAACCGGCAACCTTTCAAACGAAAAACCACCGCTGCCGAGCGGCTGCAGATCGGCGTGCTTAAAAAACAAAGATGATATCTCTCTTCTAGGCAGCCCTAATTTTTATCGCCGCACTCCCTTTGTTCTTAGTCGTAGCTTGTATATTTAAACTTAGATTGACTTTATCCACAACCAGAGCCCCACGGATAAACATACTGAAAAAAAAAAGGTGTGGCTAGCTACAGCCATGAGGTAAATGCGCCTGTATCTGACAGGTTTAGTTCCTTTCATAGCAACCGCAGCAGGTGGCTCCAGTTCAAGTTTCTTTAGCTTGTAGTATGCACTTTCCTTTAGTATCGGCACAGTTGTGACTACAGAAACAGGCGAAGCTTCGTAAGCGAAATTCCGCTAAGGAAGCTTTCATCTTCATTATCTTCAGTCGACAAGATTGATGTTGACTGAAGCAAGCACCGTTTGCGTGGTCTTTCTTAGGCGCTTCCTACCGCCCCAACCCCCTTCCCTTTTGTTGCTCTATGTTGGTTGGCCGAGGCTTTTCTTGTCCCCTTGCCTTTATTTATAACATCGGAATAGCATCTTTCAAAGCTTTTGATGCTGTTTAAATTTCAGTACGTCCTGGTAGAAAACTTTCGCGTGCCTTGTGCTCACTTGTAGTCGCGGGGAATCAGAGCGCGTCACAAGTTTTGGCGCGAAAACAGTGAGGCTAATAATACCCGGCCGGTACCTGAAAAACAGAGCAGGAATTGTTCGCGGAGACTCATAAGAAACAATGGAGTTTTCTGGGTGGCTTTCTTCGTTCATTCTTAAGGAACTTTCTTTTCAACTCAAGTCGCGCTTTCTTGATGTAATGCGTCAAATAATTTTCTTTTTAAGATAAGGAAAGTACTTTCTTGATCTAATGCTTCAAATCATTATCTTAACTTCTTAACAAGATAGGGAAAGTACAGTAAATATCATTGCGATTCCCCCACGGACTTAGTTTTTATTAAACTTAAGAGATCTGCATATTAGACGATACACTTATTCCAGATAACAGCACAGTGAGTAAAGTAATAACATTTTTTCTTACAGAATAGATGCTCAGAAATATTTGAATGAACTTAAAAGCAAACACTTGATATAAACTAACAGAAAAAAATCCTTGACACGCCAGAATTTTGCATGTATATACCCTCAGAAATGTTGGGCTGAGTGTGAATGGGTTGAAAACAGGAGTTGAATTTCATTGCATTACATCATACGGCCCGTAGAAGCTGCAACCACAGCTAATTAGTTACGTAAAACCCTTAGAAATACTTTGTCGCTTCAGCTGACAGATAAAGCTAGGTTACTTAGAGATTTGCTTGCTTGTAAATATGGATTGGATTTGGCGCACTAAGAAGATTCACATATTTTTTATGTTCGTGCATTTAATTGCTCGTTTGTATTTTCCCTGCGCGAGCCTTCTTTGTACACCGCATTTGGCTCATCGTAACTGATTAGCAAATAGTCACGCATAATCGTTAGTAACGTACAGTAGAAAAAAAAAGGACACGGTAATATGGCTTCAATAATGTCTCTTTTTACCAAATCGCTGAATTTAAGCATGGTGTAAGAAGCTTAAGGGCATGCTCGATATTGAAGCATGCTCAGATTTCGAATTTTCTTTTTTTCGCTTACCTCAGTCAAACGCAAAGAGCAGACATGGTCAGAAAGACGTGGACCTTAATTCGCGCTTAAAATTCATGACCAGGAAAGAAAAGGTAAAAAAGGAACTCGATAAAGTTCTTCAACACGCGTCAGACACGCCAAAGACGTTGTAAGCGTTCTTCTCTTCGTGTACGTATTTAATCTCACGATTTTTTTCTCTGTCTCCTTCCTACCTAAGCGTGTCTTTAGAGGTGGAGGTTATAGCTCTGGAATTCTGGAGCAAAAACAAGGAAACAAAAATTCCCACCGCGCGGTGTTCTGATATCTGCCGGGCGATTGAAGGATAAGAGGCCAGTGTCATGAATGAAAAATTCAGATGGAGACGAGCTCGGGCGTAAGCTTAAAAGAACTTCCAACCGGCTAAAAGCCGCGCTTGGTCGCCTGTGGAAAGGCTCGAACTTGGGTTCTGCGCTCGTGAGAGCCCTACACACCTTTGCGCTTCTCGTCCGAAAATTCCTCTTTCCTGCTGCTGCTTATTCTCCTGCTACTCACTTCATGCTTCATTTCCTCGGCATTACAGATATCCGTCCGCCTTATCGGGCACTGTGATTGTGTTTATCCGGTGGTTTTCCTCATTTTTTTTTACTCCTGTCACTACGCCGTCATGTCTCTCTCTTTTGTGTTTTGAAAATATTTAGTTCCCTCAGGCGTCTCCTGGCGTGCGTCTCTCGTACAACGAGCAGTGAAAAATTTCCATTATGGATGATTGAAGACGGTCCCCTCGACGCGTGCTTGAGAATTCCGGCTTGCATGCGCCTGTTTGCTTTCAAGGCGTCAGGAGGCGTGCGAGAAGGCGTCAGGAGGTTTCCTATTCACAGTGACCCGCATTCCGGCGAAGTATTTTTTGTTTATAGATACTTTATTTTAATCTCTTCGGGAGCGTTTCGGTGCCAGCAGCCTTCAGGTGCTGGAAAGGAACGCGGTATTCGGCGGCGGGAAAAGTCGGAGCATTGTCGTCGTTTGATGGCCGGAGAAACGCAATACTTTCGCGACTAGAACGCGCGAACGCTTTAGAGCATTTGTCATCTGCCTTGGCTCGAACCGAAAGTTTGTTCATTCTGGCTCTTGCTTGGAACGTAGTGGGTATAGAGGCCCGAGAAAAGCAGCAGAGGAAAAGAAATGTTTTGAGAGGCTCGGAAATACGTGAGTAAGGTTATGCTGCCGAGTGGCTACAGGTACAGTTGCTCATATGTTTAACCAGAACATTCGTGCCCAGATTACTAATGAATACGCCTTAACGAGTGAATGCGCATCCGAAGAAAATAAAGGTGGTTTTTCTTCGCGGCAACATGGGGCTTACTAACACGTTCCTAACCATTTAACTGAAAACCTCGAGCTATGAGTCAAAGAGACACGTTATGGCGTTTAATACGTGTTCGTGCCATTATGTGAGCATATGTTATTCGCACAAAGTGTGTAAAAATGCTTGCCGGTTTATAATGCGTGAGTTGTCACATACGCTAGGTTCCTGTTTTTTTTCCTAAATTAACATACGCTTTAAATAACATATGTTGGGACTTCCTGTATATTACTGGCAGTTGTGGAGACTATTCTCATGCTGCAGCGATTTGATGTCGGAGATTTTTCTGGACAAATACATTACAGATGCTGTTGCTATCACGAATGAGCGGAGCACTTAGAATTGTGGCCGCTGCTTCTTATTTCGAGTTGATAGTGAATTAAAGAGACAAGTTTTTTTTTGTTGCTCAGTTGTACTAAAGTAAGTAGCGACGCTGCGGTGCAAGGCAGCGTACAAGCAACCCACTTGTGAAAGTACGTGTCTTTGGGGCTCCATTTAGTTCTTTTTTTTTTCGTCTCTCATAGCCTGAGTCGCTTTGGGACGTTAAACCCCCATAAACCAAACCAGTTCTTTTTTTTTTTCACCCACTCGCATCTTGCTGGCGCTTCTGTTCTGTGCTTCAAAGCGTCACGGCCGAGCGAAAACTTTTCTAAAAGCGATAGTGCACTTTAGTAAAATACGCCTTGAGAATGATAACAATTCTAGCGTACCGAAGGTCCCGCGATGTAAATCAGAAGGATAGGGCCTTGCCAAAAGCCGCTTTCTATAATTCCTACACTCGATCCGATGCGATGCACTTTCGTCCACTTAGTAGCGCATGGAACGGCCTCGACTCGCTACGCAATCGAAATCCTCGGACGCCTCGCACGGCTACGGCTGCGAATAAGCTTTTTCTGCGTCGAAACCGGCTGTGACGCAACCAAATCCATTTTCGCGATGGACTTTCAATTTTTTTTTTCTGTCGACAGGAGTAGCTAGAAGACGCAAAAGGGAAAATAGCTGAGAGATTCAGAGCCATGTTTTATACGTGTTGCTATTCTTGGAAGACACAAGAACAACATAAAACTGTGCGGCCATTATACGGTCAGGGTCTGCTGAGCGCCGTTGAGTAACAAGACGCTCAGACAGATATCGGGAGCTGAAAGCTGTATTACGAAAGACCTAACAGCATGTTCTGGAGGATATAAATTTGTAGATGCGTGTCCCGTGCGTGCTCACGAAAGCCCTGATATCTTGGCCCAATGTCTTTTTTTTTAGTTTTAAGCGCGTGGCATTGCTTCATTAAAAGCAACATTTCGCATCGCGTATCTGGCAGTTTGATCCGTGAAAACGGGTCTCGCAGCCTTAGCGCTTAGGTGTTTGGGCATTGTCTTATTTTAGGTCGTTTTTCGTGTTGGAGAATGCCGCAACCGTTCACGCTCAAAGAGCGAAGTTGTCAAGACTTCTGGGCTTTAAATATTTCGCTCCGAGGCCTAACCCCACTTCTCCCCCATCATCGCTCTTTTACTGTGCTTAACAAATTTTACAGTTCATCTTCATACTGCACACACAAAACAACTACGAGTGTTTCGCAAATTCTTTTTTTTACTTCAGCGTAAAATAAACTGAGGTCAATGGCCTGCAGTTAAATCTGCGTCGTAGCGGACCGAGAACTCGAGAAAAAAATACAAAGCTTATTGCGACGTCGCTTGAGGGAATTCTTCGCAAGAAAATACGCTGACGCCTCGCAATCCGACACCCTGCAAACACTGTCGTTTTGGGGTATCACGTGCGCAAACGGCTCTCTCTCTTCCGTTTGGTTTTCTGTCAATGTGTGTCTTGCGTAATCGAACCGTTATTCGATCAAAATGAGGGCGCTTGTGTACTCAAGCCTGTTTTTCTTCTTCACTGCGTGAAATCTCAGCGCCTCGTATTTTCTATTGTTCTCTTTTGTCGTGCGGTGTGACTTGGTGGTCGCGCGTCCACATCGTATACGAGAGGTTTTGGGCTCGACCTCCACAGTCCCCCACCGGTGTGTGTATACCATACAGTTTGCGGCCACTATGTGGCTCGATGTGCTGAATGAATTTTCAAATCTAATGTAAAAATTTGGGCGATTACCGGTAAAGTGATGCCAAGAGACGAGTATAGTCTTCATTGCATTGGTATGGAGAATACAACAGCTGAAACTCGTTATACCGAGACTGAAGGGTCCTTTTCATTACTTGAATATTGCCCAAGTTTCGTTATAGCCCGTGTTGACGGAGCTTCCAAGAGCAATTGTCATTTCCTCGTTATATCCATTATTTTGTTATAAACCGTTTCCTTATAACGAGGTTGGACTGTAGCTCTGCCGCTTGCAGAGCTGACGACAGCACATAAGACTGGCCTAAGTACATATTTAACCGTACCAGTTCGTTTCACATCTTATTAGTTCCCGCAAGGGCAACTTCTTTGTTAGCGATGAATGTCCCCGCCGTTCATCGATTAAGCATTTCACATGGTGGCTATGTGGATAAATTGCACTAAGTACGACGAAACCAGGCGACCAAGCTTCCATTGCGCAGTTGCTAATGACTGCAACAAATTAGTGTACGTGCTTGATTAAGAAATATTTTAGGTGCTTTAAAAGCTACACAAGAACGCAAGCCTGGCTCTGTTATCAGAGCGTGCATGATTTAATGCACATTTATGTCGATAAGTGTATGCTTTGAACGACGCGTTTTGGGCTGAAACAGCTTGCGATTATAATTTCTACGCTCTGAATTTCCGCTTTGTGATTTAGTGACGTGTACCACCTAGCTAAAGGAAATCATTGCTGTTGAGACACAGTGGTGTCGACTTCTTGGAAGATGTATATTTTCTGTATTACTCATACGTCGATCGCAGTGTAACTAGAGCCAGTTTGTAGCAACCAATTACTTTCATGTTGGTTTGAACAGATTTAGAAGACGGACGTCTAGCTCTCTTGTTCGCCTATGTAGCCTGCAGCTTATTGCGAGAACTTTTCAAAATGCATTTGAGACGCGTTTTCTGCCACACGCGGTGTCGACCAACTTTCTCGCGCTTGTTGTAGGAAGCATGCTGACGTCACTGTCTTGTTGCCGGTGTGCGCGATTATGTCTATCTATGGTTTCGCTTAGAATCTCCACGTCATTATCAGTAAACGTAGCTTGAAAGCAACCACTGGTATGCTAACCTACCAATTCAATACGTTCTGTCTGTGTGCCCTCATTTTGGAAAGAATGAATGACAAAATAATCGGCTCCGTTTGATGCGTAATTACCATGTTCCGCAGAGCCCTGCTAATCATTATGCTTACTGTTTTTAACCGATTGTGAACATATCGACAGAAGTCTCTCAGGTAGGAAGGCGAAGTCAAGCTGGCTCCTCATTTTCTCACCCCTGAAGAAGGAGCCAAGATGAATTCGCAAAGTTTGGTTCCTCCTGATGAGACTATTCGTCAAAATGTTGCCTTTGTTTTTGTCTCCTTCGTAAGTGCTTCTGAAATTAACCGAGTGCCTTCCTTCTTGCGATGTGAACAACCAGTATAACTCTCTTGCTCAACATGGGCAACTCAATATACACGAAAGAAAAAATGAATTGTTGTCGAAAGCCCATTCATGCACGCAACTAAGCCCAAAAAGTCAACCTCTTTGACCTGGCGCAATGGGAAGAAATATGGGCCATTTAAGTCAGGGCTGCCTAGGAAACTGGAAGAGAACATAATCCGCGCCGCGAGCAGTGTGGAAATTGAAGCAATTGAGACTGCAGGCCACGTCGGGCGGGCGCCGTGAAGATAGCGACTTCCAGCGAATTCTGTTGGTCCTTCAGATTTCAGAACGTAATCCTCAGTGTTTAGCACACCATTTCTTCCGCTTAACTCCCTTCTTCTGCTTTCCTGTTTCGTCACTTGAGCAGGAGGTCGCGTGCTTTATATCTGTACTTTAGGCAAGGCACGTGGCGTGCCGTTCGCTGAAAAAAACAAAGTAGGAGCTGGCATTTGCGGATTCCAGGCTAACAAATAGGATGTGAGTGCCTTGTTGCAAGCGCTGTGTTCGCTTCGCTCACTTTCCCGCGTCGTTTTGCTTTCTTCAGTGGATATGAAGCGAGGTTCATCAATAGCTGTGTCTTTGCTGCGGCGTATGCCGGGGGTTGTCGGTGTTGGGGATTAGGGAGGAGGTCTTTCGAGGGACCGTAAGACATTCTCGTTCGTGTACGCAGATTGGCAAGGCGCGTTCGGGGCTTAGCGGCACTCGTGTTCCAGTTCTGAGTTCTTTTATCAACTTTTGTTGCCCTTATCTCGCTTTTTCTCGGGTACAGCCGCAAGATGAGATTTTTCTAGATTTTTCAATTTCAGCTCCTGTATTCTTTTGCGAGGTCTAGGAAAGTGGAGAAAATTTCACCTCTGCGCTTTTCAATTCGGTATTTTTTTCTATTTTTTCCCAAGACGAGCTTTTCTCAGTATTAGGTATTTTCCGTGGCTCTCACGAGGGCTCGGACATCGAAAGGCTTCCAGTAGACTGAAAAATATAAAGAAATGCTAAATGTGCCTCGCGCCTTTCTGAAAATACTGTGCTTTGTAAATGTAAATGTAAAAAACTGCGCTTCGTAAATCTAAATGTAAAAAAAAACTGTTTTCTAAAGCACAGGTTCTTGCAGGTTGACACCGCCACCACGTGTACCTGAAAGCGCGATTGAGGTGTCCACTGACATAGGGAGCCAGTTACGCGCGTCTTCAACTTTTCATCGTCAATGACAAATTACCGAATGTACGCCGGCTTCCTATGCTTCAGTGCCACGTTTCTGCAGCAATGTTTTCCACTCTAACGCATGCAGCGCGCATCTCTGCCAATACCGCCACACAACTCAAAGCGCGAATATTAGTTTGATAGCAGTATTAGTAGATAAAGAAGACGACGTGCAATGCACAGGGCGAGAGTGTGTTGCAGTTTAAACGAGGCGGGATCAGCTGCGGCGATATAGCCTAGTGCTCTCGAGCAGTGGCCAGCGAAGCTGATCTCTTCGCGTCGCCGCTGGTTGAAATCATAGTCATCGCATTATTTATTTATTTATTTGTTTATTTATGGTTTGCCGAAGGTGACCCTCAATGTCAAGCTTCACAATAAACCGGTGAGCCGGTTAGACTTTATGATTTAGTGTTTTCGCACCAAAACCTGTCTCACGGAACTCTAAGTTTACTTGCGCCAGCTGCGTCCACATTATCCGGGCAAAGTTATTGAGATTTGTGGCCCGATTCCCTTCTCCCCATTGCCTTTTCCAGGAATCCACTCGTTTACAATAAGAGGCCGTCGCGTATCAGCTTTTTGCTTGCTCTGCTCATCTACATGCGATTCTGCCATGTGACTGATCAAAAGTTCTGAGAATGAAGCAGAGATGTCGCCTGTGAGGAGCGATTGATGTTGGCCCGCAGCCTCTGTCCTCGATTTATTTTCCCTTCTCTTCGCTTCCTGAGATGAGTGCGCTCTCGCTGGCGCAGCCTGCAACCTGATCAGCTCGGGCGTGGCGGCCATCTTCGGGCCCAACGATCCGATGATCGGCGCGCACATCCAGTCCCTCTCGGACTCGCTGGACATCCCGCACATCGAGAGCCGGCTGGACCTGGAACCCGACGTGAAGGACTGCTCTGTCAACCTGCACCCGGACCCGCAGATCACGGGCAAATCGATGCGGGACCTGGTCCAGTACCTCAACTGGACGCGGATCGCCGTCCTCTACCAGGATGACATCTGTGAGTCACTCTCACCCGCCAGCTCCTACACTCCCAAACACGATATATATGTAAGAAGCCAGTAAGCTGTCCTGTAGCGTACTCCGAGTTTATAAAGGGTAATGCGCTAGATGACAGCTTACTCGCTTTTTACACCTTTCTGTTTAGAGTGTACCGCGTCAGGCTGCCGGTTTCGTGGGCCAATACGTCGCAGTCGAAAGCGAGTGATTTTTTGCTAAACGAACACTTAAACAATCCCATCCAGTTTTGGACTTAAAAAAAAAACAATTGTATGGCTTTTTATGAGCGCTATGTAGATGCTTTTTTCGGCACCAAATGACGTATTTATACTTTATAAATTTGGAAAGGAAGGCGGAAAATTTTCTTCGCGCCATTTGATTCACACTCGTGATGTCAAGACTGAAAAGGACTCCGCGATCACAGTTTGGAACTGAATGGCGACGTAGCCTAGGCTCAGGGATCCGCGAATCAACCTCTATGTACGACGATGCAAAAAAGGTGTATCTATATGAGACTGAAATTTGCTGAGACGATAATTGGTGATTTCAAACTGCTGACAGTAAGTAACCGCTGCAAGCTTCGGACAATTGTCACGTTGACATACTGAGGTCGCAGTTACAGTCACGCAATAATGCATGCACACTTGGTGATGACTTTGTACTTGCTGACATCTACTCACAGCCATGACTCGTGAGAGACGCAGCCATCGTGGACAGCCCCGTGAGAGGTTGCTGCCAGCAGCTAGACTTAGAGACGGTGTTGTGGCGATATGGAGTGCTTTTGTATTGTTCTATCAAGCAGACTGGCTTGTGCTTTTTCCTTTCTTGTTCCGCTCTTTTCACTCACTCCTGCGCGTTCTAATGTGTTTTATTTATTTATTTATTTATTTATTTATACATACTGCTAATCCCATTTGGGATTGTTGCAGGAGGGCAAAATAGGGTTAGTAATAACAGTTAAAAAAATACATCATTTTGGTGAAGATAAAAAATAGACAACTAATAGTAAGGGTAAAGCAAAGGCACTGGAATTAACTATGGAAATACAACCAAAAATACAACAACGCAGAATAACAATACAACGAACTGTATCATAACCATATCGAAACAAGGCAAATTAATCTCACAATAGGCATCATGACAGAAGTTACATCGCAATAGTTCCGAAAACAATACTGGTAGTCTGTGTATACCTGAACAAAGTTAACATTAAAAAGGCACACAGAATAGGAAGCAATATTATATGTTTGTAGTTTCTTTTTGCTGAGTCAGCGAACATCAAGAGGTGGCCTTTTTCAGGCAGAAGGTGGTGATCTTACCTGGTGTCGCAAGTTGGCGTGTTTTTGAACTGGTATCTAAAAATCGGTAATGTTCTCTTGAAGACGCTTTCGATCATCCAGCTTGAAAAGAGAGAAAACCTTTTTTTTTTCTGGAGGGGGAGTTTTTATATATTTCTTTATAAGAAATATTTTGTTCGCTTAAGACAATTTTCAGGAGGAAATCAGCGCTAATTAGGAACAAATCGGCTGGCAATAATAATTTATTTTATTAAGCTCACCGATGTTTACAGCAGCCTGCGTAATAATTAACCCCCTCTTATGTTGTCATACGTCCTTATAAGTGTAGGTTAACCACTATTCGTTTAAATGTCTTATTTTTAGCACTGCCGTCTTTGAGAGAGCGCGTGTATGATGTGTATCAGAATGAACCATTTGGAACTGCACTGAACACAAAAAAGGTGCTATAAAAGGATGGTGCAACTGGCAAACAAGATATGCGTACCGTTTAATTCATTCTTTCAACAGCGTATCGTCCTGACCACTAATTCTTCCCGCAGGATCATGCTCCACTGGTTCGACAGGCAGTTTTTCTGCGAGAAAAACGCCGTGTTTCCTAGCCAGAGCAAATGGAAATCCTCTTCGCTTCTCTGACCCAGACCAATTCGCAATAGCCGGTATTCGTAATAGCGAAATTAAGTGATTGTACCGATTTGCCTGCCTGATGAAAAAAAGAATAAGGTGATTAACTGTTTTGTCCTCTCGCCAGGCGGTATTGTCAATTACTGCGGTCCTGGAAAGGCAAATTTTGAAGCTCTGCTTCAAAACCGCCTGACTACGCTTAGCGCACGAGTGCCGCTAAGCGTAGCGGCTTATAACGCCTAAATGGCATCCACTCGGTCATTCTATTTCCTTTCTACGTCACGGATGATGATGTCGATGCGCTATTTTTCAAAGTTCACAGTCATGCGCCACGCTGTGGCAGTCATGGAAACTAGAAGCGCTTGTCCCGCATTTTAAGGCGCAAGCCTTTATAGGCTCATGACTCGCCAGGGGGGATATTCGCGGAGAAGTGTCACACTATAGCTGTCAATCAAACTGATGA
>JARKHS020025786.1:0-18477 GCA_030143305.2 Amblyomma americanum
ACCCCCATAATGCGCAGGTCCACACGGGACGGAGAGGCAAAGAGACACCGTATGGCTCAGTTTAAACAAACAGGTATATTCAATAATTACACATGATTAAGATTATACATCAGAGGCTGGGGCGTCCGAGCTTACGTGCCGACGACTTCATGGGGGCGATGGAGTGGCTCCGGAGTTGGGCTCGAGCGGTTGCTGGCAGAAGCTGCACGCCGTCGGGCTTCGGCGCTGAAGGCCCTCTTCGCGAACGATGTCGTCCTGAGCGTGTATGCAGTAGAATTTCAATAGTCGTCCGTTTCTTCGAGGATGGTTCACAAACCCTTCCTCTAGTGTCGTTTGGCTTGGAAGATGAACAGGAGGCGAGCTTGTAGATGATGACAGCAGAGCATAATTTTACAACATACATATACAGAGAGTTAAACTGGAAAAAGCAGAACTGAATTTACAAAAGAACAAACTTTGCACTACTTTACTCATCGACCGGGCAGGTTAGTGCCTAAGTAGCATCACATTACATGCTAAGCATGGAGCCCCAGCTCAGACTGGACTGCATCCGTTTACATGCGCTTTTAAGCACTTGATTAACAAAGGACTAAGGGCGGTCATTTTCAGTGGCCCGCCCAAAGCATCAATTCTCACAATTCTCCAATCAAAAATAACATGCGAGATGGGGACAACCCCTTGGGTTGGGCTTAGCCTCGAACCCAGAGTCTTGTTAACAACACAAACTAAATAAACAAAAACGCCACAACTCTCTCTCAAGTGAGAGTATCCACAGGCTCTCCCTTCGGAGCTAATCCTTGCCCCATGCATGCATACCGCCACCCACCATCGGTCCGCGTCGCCCGTCAGCAACAGAGGAGGGGGCGAAAGGGCCCACGATGCTGCCGGGCTACCGACGGCGGGACACAGCTAATAAGCATGAAGGGGTTCGTCTGTCGCTCCGGGAAACCAGATTAAGGGTCGCCCCTGTCTTCCCACATTCTTGGCGAGTCTTGCCTGTCCGCCATGACAGGTGTCCGTCACGGCCCTCCTGGGAATGCGCTTTTGTTCACGAGGCACGGCGGGAAGCTGTGGGTGCCTTCCCGGCGATAGCCCACGTCGAAAGGGGGGGGGGGAGGGGGTCCGTGCGTCAAGCGACAATTTTCGTTCCCCGTATGTACTCGGGGGCTCTCGGTTTCCGCGTGTGCCGGCGTCCTGCTTTCTGCAAAGGTATGCAGCTGGAAAAGAGGGGCGGCCTTAAGCCCCAACTCGATGCACACACAAGGAATGTACCTCGTAGCACACAAGGAATGTCACACTCGCTCACCCTCCAGAAGAATGTTCTCCGAACATTTGAGTCCCTGCAGCTCCCCTTGTCTTTCTGAATCGCCTCGCACAGTGCGTCCGACAAAACACTTTTCGCTGCACTCAACACCACTGCACAACACCATATGCCTCCGCTGTCATAACTGGCGTCTCCAGGGGCAGCACTGATCTTCTTTTACAGATAAACATGAAACTCAGCACCCAAGCCTCTCCTTTCTAGTCCAAACTGGACGAAATAAATTTACCACAGTTATAAAGGAGCTCCCACTTCTAGCACGATCACGGCACAGACAAAAATATAGATAACGAAAGGAAGTAGGGCAGGTTCTGCATGCGCTCCGCATGCTCTCCTGTGAAGGTGTTACTTAATGACAGAAAGGTTTAACTACCAACTCCGATAACTTAACACATAAGCACATAGCAATGTTATGAGCTGCGGCATTACACAATTCTAACCAGTTCACAACTCCGCTCTGTTTACGCCATTAGTCCGACTTAGCTTTCCGATTTCGCAGCGGATATCGGCCTTCATGAGTCATACTAAGTAAGTCTGTGCCCCTTTGTCTGCTTTGGGACTCGCGAGGGCTCGTGGCAGGAGCCTCTCCTGGCGTTATCTGCGCGGCAACCTCGCGCGCTTCTTCTTCTAGCAATGCATGAAGTAAATCCGGTGGCATTCCGGCCGTCACCTCGGGCGCCTGCCGAACAAATGCAGGAGAGGGCGTTTCTTGCGAACTATCTGCGCGCTCCGCTTCACTTCTGTCCCCATCAAAATCCGCGCTTTCCCTTTCCTCATTTCGTGAATACTGAACCGGTGCCGACTTGAGGCGATTTGCGTGTATCCTTATCAAACGCCGGTTCACGTCTCGGACTCTGAAGTTTACCGGAGAAAGCTTCTCGACAACCTCGCACGGTCCTCTCCACTTCGTCTGGAACTTACGAGCTAGCCCAATCTGCCTTTGGCAGTTTTCAATGTACACGCTGTCCCCCACATCAAACGGCGCGTCTCTAGCACTGCGATCGTGCACCTCCTTCCTGCGCTTCGCCGCTTTCTTTAAGGACTCCTTTGCGATGTCCCTCGCCACTTGCAAGCGCGATTCTAGCTCAACCTTATAGTCGTCCAGTGAAGCGTATGGGACACGACGGGGGCCCTCTGGCACTTCACTAGGCTGGTCCGGGTCTCGGCCGTAGAGAAGAAAGAATGGCGATTCGCCCGTGCTCTCGTGTGCTGCGGAATTGTAGGCAAACATTGCATACGGGAGCCACAAGTCCCAGTCCCGCTGGTCGCGCGAAACAAAATGCGACAGGAACCCGGCCACGGTTTGGTTCAGTCGCTCCACCGCGCCGTTGCAAGCCGGATGGTACGGTGTTGTCTGCTTCTTAGCGATCTTAAGCAGCTCGCAAACTCTCCTCATTAGCTGCGACACGAAGTTCGTTCCCCGATCTGTCAAGAGTTGCCTCGGGGGTCCATGTCGGAGCACGATCTGTTCGACAAATGCTCTTGCAACCGTGTCTGCCTTCTGATCTGGGAGTGCTACCGCTTCCGCGTATTTTGAAAGGTGATCGACAAATACTAAAATGTACTTGTTTCCGGAAGTGGTCGTGGGCAAGGGGCCCATTATGTCCATACCTGTCCGCTCGAAGGGAGCCGAAACCTCAGGGAACGGCTGAATTGGAGCTGGTCTTCGTCCCTTGGGTGTTTTTCTTTCGAGACAGGAATGACACTTCGCACAGTAGTCTCTAACATCCTGTCGCATGCCACTCCAAAAGTACAAACGCTCCACACGCCTGCGTGTCTTCGCTACGCCAAAATGACCGGCGCATGGCGCATCGTGAAACGCGCGAAGAACCCTTTCTGTCCACGACCGAGGTATGACGACTCTCTCCCAAGCGGTTTTCTCTGGTCTCCCTTTCCTGGTTGGCCTCGTGCGCCGACACAGGGTGCCGTCTTTGCCAATGAAATAACCTAGCTGTTCGGGGTGAGACGGTGCGCCCTCTAAGCTTTCGATTATTCGCTTCAGGTCAGGATCTTTGCACTGCTCTGTGCGTAATTCGGCGGGGTCGACTACGGGGACAAACTCATCTATAGCTGCCACGGCAGCTGTGCGGCTGAGTGCATCAGCATTCAGATGTGTCTTTCCTGACTTGTGCTCAACTTCAAAGCAGTATTCCTGCAGGTGTAGATTCCATCTAGCGAGTCGCGAGCTAGGGTCCCTGACACTCATCACCCATTTCAGAGGATGGCAGTCTGTGACTAGCTTGAATTTGCGGCCGTAAAGGTAGCATCTGAAGTGCTTTACTGCCCAGACAACGGCGAGGCACTCCCTTTCCGTAGCTCCGTACTTTTGCTCTGTGGGGCTCAGCTGTCGGCTAGCAAAAGCAACGGGATGTTCTTTGCCCTCGATAACCTGAGATAGCACGGCACCAACTGCGAACTTTGACGCATCTGTGGCCATAACGAAGGGCAAACTAAAATCCGGGTGGCGCAACAGCGGTGCACTCATTAGCTTCCTTTTCAGGGCCCCAAAAGCATTCTCCGCGTTTTCGTCCCAGCGAAAGGCGACATTTTTGGCTGTTAAGGCGGTGAGCGGCTTAGCGAGCTTGGCGAACTCCTCTATGTGCCTTCGGTAGTAACCGATCAGGCCGAGAAACTGCCGGACCTGGCGGACGCTAGTCGGGGATGGAAAATCCGAGACACACCTTAGTTTCTCAGGGTCCGGTCGCACGCCGTCAGCTGAAACAACGTGCCCGAGGTATTTCACCTCGTTTTTGAGGAATTGGCACTTAGAGGGCTTCAGCTTGAGACCCGCTGCTCTTAGTCGCACCAAAACCTGCTCAATATCGCGCAAATGGTTATCAAAACTGTCACTGTATATGATAATGTCATCCATATACACGAAGCACAGCCTCCCCAGAAGACCTGCCAGGATAACATCAGCGGTTCTCTGCCAGACAGCAGGGCTGTTGGCCAGACCCATCGGCATTCTTTTCCATTCATAGTGCCCTGAGGGCGTGTTGAATGCCGTTTTCTCGGCATCTGCCGGATCCATTGCTATCTGCCAGAATCCCGCCGCCATGTCCACTACCGTGAAGTACCTGGCAGAGCCCAGCTGAGAAAGCGTCTCCTGTATATTGGGGATGGGGTATGGATCGATGCGAGTTACGGCATTTAGTTTGCGGTAGTCCACTACCAATCGATACGAGCCATCTGGCTTTTCCACCAATAGTGCTGGTGCTCCCCAGGGTGACTTTGAGTGTTCGACAATGCCGCGATCAATCAGGTCCTGCACCTGCCGCTCCATCTCCTCACGTTGGGAGTAAGGAATCCTGTACGCACGCTGGTAAACGGGCGATGAAGTGCCGGTTTCTATCCTGTGCTTTATAACGCCACAGCAGCCCAAATCCAGGTTGGACGCGGCGAATACCTCCGAGTAGTCGTTCAGCAAACCAGCCAGAGCCTCCCTCTCCCTGGATTTTACGTGAGAAAGATCGAACGACACCTTTGGAGCAGCCGAAGGACTAGCATGCTCTACAGTTGCGAGTACCGTATCGGTGGGCTCACGTTGCTCTATCGCAGAGGTGAAGAAAGCCAATGTTTTGTTCTTGGGAAGGCTCAGTGGCTGCTGGCTACAGTTAACCACCCGTAGGGGCACTCTGTGGGCGTCATTAACTGTCACGAGGCACGCGGCTGCCTTCAGGCCATTGCTGAGAGAGTCGACCGGCTCAAGCACTCCCACGGCGCCGCTCTCTACATCTGAAGGCACAAACGCGTACAAAATGTGCTCCGACCAAGGAAGGACGACCGCCTCCTCGACCAGCCGGACGGCAACCCGCGAATATACCTTCTCCAATGATCCCACTGTTTGACGGGTGTCAATATCGGTAATGCGAATCTCAGCCCCTCTCCTGTTCAAAAACGGAACTTTTGAGCCGCCCGCATTAACCTCTTCCTCAGAGAATGAGACTACTACCTTCCCTTTTCTCAAAAAATCCTGCCCTAATATACCTGACACTCCGTTTGGCAGAGACACCGTGTCCGGGCATACGTAGCAGGGGTGCTCCAATGCAATTCCGCCGAGAGAGAAGTGTAACCGGTAGAGTCCACTTATGCCAAGAGGATCCCCCGTTATGCCTACAAATTTGGTTGCCATACCACCAGACGCTTCCAACACCTCGCGGTCCCCCTTCCTTCGAAGCGTGTTAAAACTGCTCTCCTTAAGCAATGTCACCTTTGACCCCGTATCTATCAACAATTCCATGCAACAACCATTTAACTTGCAACGCACAACAGGGCATGCCTCGTCGGCCACACAAACTACCACCACCTCATCATCCACTGCTCCCTCCCCACGCTCCTCAGGCTGGGGAGGACTAACTAGTTTTTTGTCTCGGTATCTGGAGCCCCGCTGTAGGCTTGCTTAGGGCGTGTCTCGCCTGCTTCTCTTTGTGGCTCCCCACGGCGCACGTTTTGGCAGAACCTGGCGATGTGTCCGCGACCCTGGCAAGCGAAGCATACGATTTCTTCAAAATCTCGCATACCGCGCCTGTAGCTTTGTGGCGGTCTCCGGTTTCCAGCGAATGGGCGCTGTTGAGCGCGCGCTTCAACCTGGCGTTCTACCTGCTGAGATAGCAGCTGTTCCAAGCGATCTAACCGCTCTGTCAAGAGAGCAACCTCAGGGTTGAGCACCGCTCTCTCTATGACGCGTACTCTCGCTGCGGCTGTCGTTAACGCCTCATTTCGTTCCTCATCCAATGCGGCCTCCACGGCTTGGTCGAAATTGCTCGGCTTGCGCGAGAGCACGAACCGGCGCACGGGGTCTTGCAGACCAGCCACGAACAAAGCGGTCATTTCCTCTTTAAGTATATCCTCCGCGTATTTCTTCCTTAAGCTGGTCTCCTTCCTCCTCCCTGCTTAACGTATCGCGCGCTAAGCGCTGAAGCCGCGACGCAAACGTTCGCACGTCCTCCCCTACCATCTGTCCGGCGTCACGGAACCTCTGTACTCGCACGTGACGTGGTTCAGTGTCAAAATGCTCAAACGCGAGCTTCTTAAATTCCGCAAATGATTTTGTGGATTTTACTTTTTCGTCTCGCCATGCAAAATCATGAGCAGCTCCTGCCATCTTACACCTCGCCATTCCCAGCATTTGAGCATCGGACCATCCCCCCATTTTCCCAATCTCTTCTAGCATGGAAAAGAAATCGCAGATTGGAACCCCTGTCTTATCTCCCGTAAACGTCGGAATGACGCTTCCTAATGCCAGCATGCTTGCTCCGAGCGACGGCTGTGGAGTGGGAGCTCCCTCAGATAAAGACATTTTTTTTTCAAGCCCTCCGGTGCCTCAAGCCTCTCAAATGGGGGTAAAAGTCCCACAATCAGTCCCGTGATTCCCTTTTGATTACAATTTTGAAGTCATGAATGTCGCAGCATTCAGAGGACATTTGCTTTTGAGACCCCACTTCTGACACCAGTGTGATGACCCCCATAATGCGCAGGTCCACACGGGACGGAGAGGCAAAGAGACACCGTATGGCTCAGTTTAAACAAACAGGTATATTCAATAATTACACATGATTAAGATTATACATCAGAGGCTGGGGCGTCCGAGCTTACGTGCCGACGACTTCATGGGGGCGATGGAGTGGCTCCGGAGTTGGGCTCGAGCGGTTGCTGGCAGAAGCTGCACGCCGTCGGGCTTCGGCGCTGAAGGCCCTCTTCGCGAACGATGTCGTCCTGAGCGTGTATGCAGTAGAATTTCAATAGTCGTCCGTTTCTTCGAGGATGGTTCACAAACCCTTCCTCTAGTGTCGTTCGGCTTGGAAGATGAACAGGAGGCGAGCTTGTAGATGATGACAGCAGAGCATAATTTTACAACATACATATACAGAGAGTTAAACTGGAAAAAGCAGAACTGAATTTACAAAAGAACAAACTTTGCACTACTTTACTCATCGACCGGGCAGGTTAGTGCCTAAGTAGCATCACATTACATGCTAAGCATGGAGCCCCAGCTCAGACTGGACTGCATCCGTTTACATGCGCTTTTAAGCACTTGATTAACAAAGGACTAAGGGCGGTCATTTTCAGTGGCCCGCCCAAAGCATCAATTCTCCAATCAAAAATAACATGCGAGATGGGGACAACCCCTTGGGTTGGGCTTAGCCTCGAACCCAGAGTCTTGTTAACAACACAAACTAAATAAACAAAAACGCCACAACTCTCTCTCAAGTGAGAGTATCCACAGGCTCTCCCTTCGGAGCTAATCCTTGCCCCATGCATGCATACCGCCACCCACCATCGGTCCGCGTCGCCCGTCAGCAACAGAGGAGGGGGCGAAAGGGCCCACGATGCTGCCGGGCTACCGACGGCGGGACACAGCTAATAAGCATGAAGGGGTTCGTCTGTCGCTCCGGGAAACCAGATTAAGGGTCGCCCCTGTCTTCCCACATTCTTGGCGAGTCTTGCCTGTCCGCCATGACAGGTGTCCGTCACGGCCCTCCTGGGAATGCGCTTTTGTTCACGAGGCACGGCGGGAAGCTGTGGGTGCCTTCCCGGCGATAGCCCACGTCGAAAGGGGGGGGGGGGAGGGGGTCCGTGCGTCAAGCGACAATTTTCGTTCCCCGTATGTACTCGGGGGCTCTCGGTTTCCGCGTGTGCCGGCGTCCTGCTTTCTGCAAAGGTATGCAGCTGGAAAAGAGGGGCGGCCTTAAGCCCCAACTCGATGCACACACAAGGAATGTACCTCGTAGCACACAAGGAATGTCACATCATGTAGGTGAACTGCAGTGTGCAAGAGTTCAAAGACAAGAGTGTGGAAAATGTGTCCAGATAAATGTGATACATGTGCGAACATGAATGAACAACAGTGACTGTGTATGTGAAGAGAAACCACTGCAGGGAGCCATTAACACTGTCACATAATGCCCTTAAATGCTGAGCTTACGTGTCCTCCTACTATATTGGGGAGCGAGACAAGTTGCTATGCCTTTTAGGTGTTGAAATTTGTCTGAGTAAGGTGTATTTTACATCTACAGTGAAAAGTTACTGAAAGCCTGTATTGCCAAAATAATTTATTTTCATCACTGTCCTTCATGAATCCTAGAATTTATTACGCAGCCAAATTGCGAATCATTAACTAGTGCAACATTACATATTGAACAATATGCCTCGTGCACAAAGATAATTTTTTTTGGGACAGACCCCCCTTTCATAAACGTTCAACAGTGATGTACACGCCCATTATTGTTGCCTAATTTGCAAAGAGGAGTACCCATAAGTCACCTTTGCTAAACAAAGAGGTTGAAGCACGTACACTGACGGTCCATTCACACTAAGGGTGTATAGGGTAAACAGGTTGTCTGGGATTTTTCTTAAAGCCGCCGAAAAATATACCCAATTTACATGAAGCAAAGCGCAAATAGCCGAGTCAATGAAAATGGGATCTAACAAAGTTTGAATGGGAGGTTGATAGCCCAGCACACAAAATTATCCGAGACCCCAAATCACGGGAAGAGAACAAAATCCCGGACATGGGAACACCACCAGAGTAACCCAGAAAAATCAATAACAAAGTTCAGTACTACTACTATTACTGTCAATTACCAGCTGGATTACTGAACTGGATCATACCCTTCGAGCTGCTAAAGGACATTTGTAGCTTTATTATTGAAATTACATCCATCTGCATAATTTATACTTCCAGTTACCTTCAACTGAATTAGTGTACAATTTGTAGGTTTTCGTCACGGGTACAAATTGCAGTTCGAAGATGGCAATGGGTAGCCTGACAAAACTCTGCCCATAGTAAAAGCCTGGCATTGTCATCTCGAAGATAATGACCATGAAACAATCGCCTGACTTTTCCCTAAAGAAAAACAGTTCATTGCTGTATAACCACATGCAGCATGTGAAAGAGGAAGTCGAAAGCAAGCACACAGAGGCAACCAAATGCCATGAAGCAAAGCATGTTGCAATCTTACCGCTCAAACGGTGCCACGCAACATGTGTTGCACCCTGAAGAGATACTGTAAATGACTGCAGAATCAGAGACCATGCTGTAGGTTGAGGATGTTATGGACTGCTGGCTCTCCACAAACACCAAAGCAAACAGAAAAGCTCACTGGTGAAAGCATGTCCAGTCAACAATATGATGCTAGAAGGAAAACATTTTGGTGCCTTCCTGTCTTTCACTGAAGCACCAAATAAAATGTGTGTTGTACACAAACAGAACATGTAAGGAGGCACTACAAAGAACGGCATTTCTTCAAAATCACCAAAGTATGTCTTGAAGCACACACTCAGCAAGTTGGCCGACGGTAAGCAAAAAGTACTTGGTACACTTCTGGTGTCACGAAAAAACTGCAGCACCCAAGAAAATTTCAGGGGGGCACTTTGTCGACATAAAGTGCGGTGAGGCGAAAGCCTTTAGCGTAATGTTGCTGCTTGTGTAGCTGATGTGTGGTGAAGATGTTGATTAAAGACTACAAAACTGTTCGCTTCACAACACTTTCGCATTAGCACGCGCACGCTTGATTGCTGGAGACACAGTATAGCGTTTAGGCGGCATCCTTCCAGATCAGCATTCTGGAAGCGTCTGGCAAGATTGCCTGGAAAGCGCTCCTCTCGAACGATGATGGCGCCACTCAGTGACGTCAGACGCATGCGCAGTAGGCGGAAGCGCAGGTATTAAGCACTATTATTGCTAATTAACTAATTACTATTTAACTGTGAGGACACTTGCCCCCTTACGTGGAGGAATGTGAAAGCATGTGTTTTGAGGAAATGAAAGGTTTTTGAGGGAAGGAGAGATCATATCTCGAAATCTTGGTGGACACCTCAACCACGTTTGATTGATAGCTATACTGTGACACTTTTCTGCGAACATCCCTGCTGGCAAGTCATGAGCCTATAAAGGCTTTCGCCTTGAAACTGATCTCGGTTGTCATGCATACCACTAATGAATTGAAAGCCAAAAGTAATGGTCGTGTTTATAGAAGAGAACCAAAATGAAGAAGACTTGACCAGCTTCTTAGCAGTATGCTGTCGAACTTGAAAAAAGAAAATGTGCACTGATTGCTTGTGGAAAAGCTACATGTGAAAACCATGGCAGTGAGTGCGATTCCCACACACAGCTGATCATACACTTCCTGTCTGTCAGGTAGAACCCAAATGGTGCTGTGTCCTCCTCCTCGTTGTAGATGTTTATGCTCCTACTATTATCACCACTCGCCGATGGTGTCATGATCCTGCAGCTGAGTGTGCATGAATGCGTTCGGTCACATAATACAAGCTGTGCTGATCTTCGAAGAGAAGTCTTTACCATGCCATGCAGCACTTGACATATTTGCAGACAGCTCATGTAATCATTCAGGAGCCTGATATGTCCCCCAGCTAGATAACCAGTCCAGCCGAGACGTGAGCGAAGATGGATCTGGCATCAGGGCTTTCGAACACGCGATCTCATGGTGAGAGTGGTCCACTACATCTGCATTTGACGCACACCATCACCTGCAAGTTAATGTTGTACACTGAAATCTTCGAACAAGCTAGACATTGCGTTCCCAAATATGTGAAACTGTTGAAGCTGCAAGTACAACTGCAGTCTAGTTTCACGTATGATTGTAAAATATTGCCACAATCCCAATCAATCAAGTGGCGCCATACCGCGGCCGAACTCTTTTAGATGGGACTTGCCATGCCTTGCGCACTCGAGGGGCTAGAGGTTTCGACTTCTTCCTCGCTCGAGCTCCCTGCTGGCTTCCACGCCCAGCACGTCTAATTAAACCTGGTTTTGAGTGCTTCGACCGTTTATCGGTGACATATTTGGTGGAGCAGCTAGGTAGCGTCCCATGTACTCTGACTACGAGGACATTCCTGACGCGTGTTCTCCGTGCGTGGACTCAACACCCATCCACAAGGCAAGCCGCCGTCTGCGAGGCATGAACCGGAGTTCGGCCAACTGACAGCGCCGGTAAGGGCAATGACATCCACCGCGGCTAGCCAGACAACTCAGCATTCCGGGAATGCCCCACCATTCGTCCTTCACGCACTTCGGTCGCCGCCACCACTCCACGGGGACAGGTTCGAGGACGTCGAAGACTGGTTGGCCAGATTTGACCGAGTGGCGGGTTTCACTGAGTGGGACGGCGAGCGAAAGCTGCGCAACGTCTACTTTATGCTGCAGGACTCGGTAAAAACGTGGTTTGAGAACTACGAAGATTCCTTTACCACCTGGGAGGCTTTTCGTCGAGAGCTGCTAGCGACATTTACCAGCAGCGAAAGAAAAAAGAAAGCTGAAATCGCCCTGCGCTCGAGATCACAGCAGCCGAACGAGAGCGTCGCGATGTTCATAGAGGACATGACGCGACTGTTCAATCGGGCCGACCCTGCTACGCCCGAAGCCCAAAGGGTACGCCACTTAATGCGTGGCGTAAAAGAGCAGCTGTTTACCGGACTGGTCCGTGGCCCGCCACGAACAGTGTCCGACTTCACCAAGGAGGCAACGGGTATAGAGCGCTCTCTGCAGGAACGGGGCGCCCACTACGGACGTCAGGCTACTGTAGCAGCCGCTTCCCAGGACACGCCTACGTCGCTGCCCGCCGAGGAGCTTCGGGAGCTTGTAAGAAGCCTGGTGCGCGAGGAACTGGCGAAACTTCGCTTTTAAGCTCCACAGGTCAGCGTCGCTGCCGTAATGGACGTGGGCCGCGAAAAAATCCGGCGAGTTGTGCAGCCTACCCCAGCTCCACACCCGGCGCCCTCCGTTATGACGTACAGCGAGGCGCTACGAAGTCCCGGGCCAGCGATGCGAGCCTTTTCCCCCGTCGATCCTGTGCCATACCTGCAGGAGCCAATCGCAACAGTACCCTCCGTGCCGCAGGAGTTCAGACCCTCGTGAGCAAAGCGCACGTTTGGCGTACGCCAAACAATCGGCCGCGCCTTGTTACCACTGCGGGGAGCCCGGCCACATCCTCTGCCACTGCGTCTACCGCAGAATGGGTTTAAGGGGGTTTTCACCTGACGCACCTCGACCACGCTACGGTGAAAGACCACGGGATATCGAACAGTACTTTGCTGATAACGTGCAATCTTCGACCTCGCAGCGACGCCAGTCCCGATCGCCATCCTCAAGGCGGTTCTCTTCGTCCGGCCGTTCGTCATCCTCTGGCCAGTTCAGAGGTACAGTACACACGGATTGAAATAGGACATTCGGAGCGCGTGGCCGTCGCTTCATGGAGCGCCGCCCGTAGACGCTCATGGAACCAAGGTGGTGCATTGTGGTATGGCGCGAGAGGGAGAACATCTATAAAGCAGAATTGTTCCTTCCAGTAGCCAATGAGCCGGCCTGTGGTTTACCACATGCCTGCGTGGCACTGCAAGGCTAGCGCTCCGAATGTCCTATTTCAATCCGTGAGTACTGTACGTCCCCTCGTCGGGAAAACTGAAGACGGCGTCCTCCGGGGGTAGGGCTGCCGCTACTGAACCGAGTCAAGAGCCTCCACTTGACGATTCGCGCGACGCTCCGACCGACGACGACCTGACCCGACGACCTCGACGACGCGCTGCGACCGACTGATCTCCGCCGAAATTCCGTTATCCGCCGACAACCACGACGTTACTGCACTCGTGGATACCGGCGCCGATTTTTCTGTAATGAGCAGACGGTTAGCCAAGGACTTGAGGAAGGTTCTGACCCCTTGGTCTGGGCCGCAGATCCGGACAGCTGGTGGCCATGTGGTAACTCCAATCGGTGTCCGCTTCATGAATCCAGATCCGCGGTGTTACTTTCCCTGGTTGCTTTGCTGTGTTACCCGAGTGCTCCAAAGACCTCATACTCGGTTTGGATTTCCTTCAGGAGTACGGTGCCGTTATCAACCTCCAGGAGCTAATCGTGTCGTTTTCCACCCAAGGCCCTGTCGACTACGATACCGAGCCACGCAGGGCTAAGTTATGCGTCTTTGACGACCACGTGTTGATCCCGTCAAGAGCCAGCAAGTTTGTTACCACAGAGTGTGATAACAGCCCCAGCACTCGTGGGATCGCTGAAACCAATATCTCACTGCTCCTGGGTCAGCAAGTCTGTGTAGTTCGCGGAATTATTCAATTAACAGTGGCGAACCGAACTTTTAGTGACGAATTTTGGTTCTGAACCCCAGTGTTTGCCTGGCAAAACAGCTATAGCGTATCTCGAAGAACTTAGCGAATTGGCGGGACAGCCCACGCTGTCCGAAATCCCGGCATCAGTGGAGGCACCGACCACTCTCATAAAAACCGACGTGAACCCGAACCTTCCGTCTAATCAGAAACGCTGCCTCGAGAGCATTATCGAATCTTTCCGCGACTCTTGCCTCGACCTCCATGGTTGGGCAGACTCCGCTCACAAAGCACCGCATTATAGTTGACGCAAACCAGCGACCGTTATGCCAACCACCTTATCGAATCTCTTCGAAGGAACGGGATGCCATTCGCCGACAAGCTCAACAAATGCTCCAAGACGACGTGATACAGCCGTCGACGAGCCCATGGGCATCGCCTGTTGTTTTAGTGGCGAAGACAGATGGAACCCTACGGTTCTGTGTTGATTACAGACGTCTAAACAAAGTCACCAAAAAAGACATTTATCCTCTGCCACGCATTGATGACTCCCTAGACCGGCTACGCCACGCCACGTACTTCTCGTCACTAGATCTACACAGTGGCTATCGGCAAATCGAGGTGGAGGAACGTGACCGGGAAAATACCGCCTTTATTACACCGGATGGTCTGTACGAATTCCGGGTGCTTCCTTTCGGCCTGTGCTCGGCTCCTGCTACCTTCCAACGGATGATGGACACCGTGCTTGTCAATCTAAAATGGCAGTCCTGCCTAGTGTACCTGGATGACGTAGTAATCTTCTCCGCTACGTTCGAAGAACACTTGAGGCGCCTGCGCGCTGTGTTCGCAGCAATTCGTTCGGCCGGTCTTTCCCTGAAGCCCGAAAACTGTCACATCGCTTTCTAGGAGTTGAAGTTTCTCGGCCACACCGTCAGCGCTAAGGGAGTCAGCCCTGACGCCGATAAGACAGCCGCCATCACTGCTTTTCCCGTGCCAACCGATAAGCGCAGTGTGCGCCGCTTTCTGGGTCTCTGCGCCTATTATCGGCATTTTGTGCCGAACTTCTCCCAGATCGCTGAGCCCCTCACCCGCCTCATGAAAGATGCCGAACCATTCCTCTGGGGCCAGGAGCAGACAACAGGTCTTCGAGGACCTCCGCACTCGTCTCCAAAGTACACCCATCCTTGGCCACTTCGATGAGTCAGCCGACACTGAACTGCACACCGACGCCAGCAACATCAGCCTCGGTGCGGTCCTTGTGCTGTGGCAGGATGATATCGAACGCGTCATCGCATACGGAAGCCGCACCTTGTCACGCTCGGAGGCGAACTATTCCACTACTGAAAAAGCATGCCTGGCAATTCTGTGGGCAGTGAACAAATTTCGCCCGTATTTATACGGCCGCCCTTTTAGAGTCGTCAGTAATCTCCATTCGCTTTGTTGGCTGGCGAACCTCCAAGATCCCTCTGGGCGGCTTGCACGCTGGAGCCTTCGCCTTCAAGATTTCGATGTCACCATCGTTTATAAGTCCAGTAGGAAGCACAGTGATGCCGACTGTCTGTCTCGTGCTCCTATCGAGGACAACCGAGCTGATCCCGACGACGATTCTATTTTTCTCGGCGCCATCTCCACGTCCGTCCTCACTCAACACCAAAGGGACGACAGTAAACTACGGCCTCTCCTTGAGTATCTTGAAGGAAGCGCTGCGTCGCCCCCGCGAATCTTCTCATGTGGACTGTCGTCATTCTGTTGGCGCGATGGCGTTCTGTATAAGAAAAACTACAACCCGACGGAAGCTGCCGATCTGCTCGTCGTACCTGCAGAATTGCGCGACAAAGTTCTGCAGGCGTGCCATGATGAACCATCTTCTGGGCACCTGGGTTTTTCCCGCACTTTGGCGCGGATACGCCAAAAGTACTACTGCCCAGGGTTGCTGCAATTGTCCAGCCTTATGTCAGAACTTGCGGAGGAGTGCCAAGGTCGCAAGACGCCACCGACTAAGCCAGCCGGACTACTGCAGCCTATTGATTCGCCACAAGTCCCCTTCCACCAAGTCGGAATGGACTTACTCGGCCCATTTCCGGAGTCCTCGCTGGGTAACCGCTACATTGTGGTCGCCACCGACTACCTCAGCCGGTACTGTGAAACTAAAGCTCTCCCTCGTGGTACCGCTGACGAAATTGCGAACTTTTTCGTTCGAAATATTGTGCTTCGTCACGGTGCATCCATTATCGTTGTAACTGACAGGGGAACGGCGTTCACCTCGGCCCTTACGCAGGAGGTTATGCGCCTGAGCTGCGCAAGTGACCGCAAAACAACAGCTTACCACCCTCAAACGAACGGACTCACCTAACGGCTCAACAAGACTATCGCCGACATGATTTCCATATATGTTGACGCAGACCACCGCAACTGGGACGCCATACTCTCTTACGTCACATTTGCCTACAACACTGCTCTACAAGAAACGACACGATTCACTCCATTTCGTTTAGTGCATGGTCGCGAAGGCACAACCATGCTGGACGCCATGTTGCTTCCGACTAGTAGTACCTCATCTGTTATGGGTGCTGCCCAATTCGTTTGTCACGCCGAGGCCACCCGCCAACTAGCCCGACAGCGCATCCGGCACCAGCAAGCCCTCGACGCTCGCCGCTATAACCTCCGCCACCGACCTGTTAGTTACCAGCCCGGCGAACAAGTCTGGGTCTGGAGCCCAATCCGCATGCGTGGGCGCTCCGAAAAGCTTCTGCGCCGATATTTTGGCCCCTACGAGGTACTCCGCCAAGTCAGTGAGGTGAACTATGATGGTCTCCCCCAGGGAACAGTTCGCTCCTCTAGACGGCCGACCCCCGAAGTCGTCCATGTCGCACGGATGAAGCCGTACCACGCCCACTAGCGCTTCAGGCGCGTCTACACCAGCCGCCGGACATGCGCCGTCCCTTGTCTTCGTGCTTCTCATTGTTGCGGCACCGAGTCGTTGCCCTTCAGAGAGGGGGAGTAACGCCGCAGTCCCAATCAATCCAGTGGCGCCATACCGCGGCCGAACGTTTTAGATGGGAATTGCCTTCCCTTGCGCACTCGAGGGGCTAGAGGTTTTCGTCTTCTTCCTCGCTCGAGCTCCCTGCTGGCTTGCACGCCCAGCACGTCTAATTAAACCTGGTTTTGAGTGCTTCGACCATTTATCGGTGACAATATGCTCAGTGCAAAACCAATCATTAGTTCCAAAATGAGCTGTTTCTATAATAGCTACAGGTTCTTGATTGGAGATTTTCCATACTGATTGCCACAAATAATTTCATATTACAGTCTTTTATATTCAGTAAACGAAACCACTACAAAATATGTTGCAGGGAAGGGCACAAGTTCAATTGTTTATGACTAGCTTCAGTTTTTTGTATATGCATGCTTTTTCATTTTGCACCGATCAAAATGAGGCTGCATTGTAGTTAGTAACAGAAATCCAAGGCCACTGAACAGCACTGCGTGTCACCCACACCTATCTCTGCTGTCACCTGAAAACTATGAGTCATGATTCATTTACATTATTTTGATAAGCAGTTCTATTTACACTGTCCTTCCTTGCTCAATAAACTATGTATAAATGCAATCAGACATCACTAGCTGTATGCGATTTTACTCCAGGTAAACACGTTAATTCGTCATTCCTGCCACAACACACTTAGCACGTGCTCACCAGTTTGACGATTTCCATGCGGGCAGTACGGGATAATGGAGATATTCCACACAAATGGGTCATGGATGGATCCTACACTAACTTCTTGTGTGCTGGTACCTTCGCCGGCAGTAACAGCACACCTGTAAAAAAATGTACACGACTCATATATTTTTGTTTTCCACGTGCCCTTACAGAAATAATTACAGAAAAAAATTTTTTAGCCCCCCTGCGGTTATTTCCACGTGGCTGCTAGATAGCTGATGCTGTAACACTGCTATGGAAATTTCAGCTTGAGTAGCGAAACCATCTTTATGTGCTTCATTAGTAATGCTTATGATCGGTTAAAGTATTCTTTTAAGCTTTCAGGCATTTTTTCTCACACTTAAGGGAATGACTGCGTGCTGCACATACTCATTTGCCTGCTTTGAAGTCATTTTCAGCCTGCATGCAAAAGGAATGAGAATGATGCTGCACAAGCTGTCACCGCTATAGCTTTCGTTTAAGTTACCTCAATGATGCTGGATGCGTCACGTTGCACCTTTCCCGACAGACGTTTACGCTGTCTTGCTGACACCGCTGTGATCAGATAGTGCGCCAGTGCACATGGATGTCTCGTCGAGAAGCCCTACACATTCCTGGAGTTTGTTGCTGGGCCACGTGAACACCTATCGTGTCATCCACTCATCACGCGTGCAAAGCCCATCCGTTCAGCGACGTTCACTGCTGGCGATCGCACCTCAGAGCTCGACAGTTTGGCACTGCCTCTCACCGCAATGCAACCTTGAATAGCCACGACACCATACGCATCGCCTGGTGATTGCACAGACGAGTGGTCAGTCAGAGACAACTCGAAAGCATCGTGATGCTATCGAAAGTCGCCCCCGTCTCGCAGTCTAGGGTTTAACAAACGATGAATAAATGCAACAATCAGCAAAACTCACCAAAACCCACCGCCGGCGCCGCCATTACCACGTTATATCAACCGCACAGAGCGATGATGTCTCACTGCGAGTGGAGGGTTTGCAATGGCAGAGAAGTTAGCGCCCCGATGCGGCTGCACATTTAAGCTTTCGCTAATAATGCTCTCATCCCTTGCTTATTTCACGTGTGCCCTTATGACGCCGTTTCATTGCACTGTGGAAACAAGACTTTTATAAGCTTAGTTTTGGCTTCAAATAAATACATGTCAAAATGCGGCGACCTAACGTCGTATAAATCAGCGTTGCATTCCCTCATTTGCATAATTCGGGTACTTTTTGCCGGGCGAAATTATGGCGGCGAATTGCAGCCATTTTTAGCAATGGCAGCACATCGTAAAAATGATGAAACGTCAATTTGACATCACACACACCAAAATGTGTGCGTATCACGTGTTACACGTGACATTGTTCCAGCCAATCAGATT
>JARKHS020025787.1:0-110000 GCA_030143305.2 Amblyomma americanum
TAATATTGTCACGGACGCCGGTAGAACGTTCAATCCCTGGCAGAACAGTACCTGGCGAGCACACTGCGCAGAGCGTAGCCAGCAGGGCCTAGCACCGAGCAGAAGAGGACGAAGTACGGCGCGCGACAAAGGTCGAAGACAGACCGCACGAGGGAGCCGGTAGCGTGATGGCTAAACTAAGTGCGGCATTGCCCCTCCCCCACTGGAAAGGCATCGACTCGATGCCTGACAGTGAGGGGGAGCCACGTGTTGGTGTTAACAGAATCCCAGGCACCGAACGTGGTGAGAGTTCTCCTAGCGGGCATGGTATGGCTTGAGTCTTGCGACGTGAACACGTGAACAATTTCGGATGTCGGCGGGCGTCTGGAAGAACGAACACACCCTTGCGGGCGCACTTCATACGTAACGTCGCTGAGTTGGCGGAGTACCTCGTAGGGGCCGAAGTAACGGCGCAAAAGCTTCTCGGAGCGACCGCGCAGACGGATGGGGCTCCAAACCCACACTTGATCGCCAGGCTGGAAAATGACTTCGCGGTGACGGAGGTTATAGCGGTGAGCATCGACTTCTGGCCGCACGCAGGTTCGTTGCCGAGCCAGACGGCGGCAGCCTCTGCATGGCGAACGAATGCATCAGCGTCGGCAACGGATGGGCGGACAATATCGGGCAACAACATCGCGTCCAACATAGTCACGACTTCACGACCGTGTACCAAACGAAATGGCGTGAACCCCGTCGTCTATTGAAGGGCAGTATTGTAGGCAAACGTGACGTACGGAAGGATTTCGTCCCAGTTCTTATGGTCGTCGTCGACGTACATAGAAATCATATCAGCGATAGTCTTATTGAGGCGCTCGGTTAGGCCGTTGGTTTGAGGATGGTAAGCTGAGGTCTTACGATGATTTGTGCCACTGAGCCGCATAACTTCCTGAGTAAGCGTGGACGTGAACGCTGTGCCTCGGTCAGTTAAAACAACATAAGGGGCGCCATGGCGGAGGACTATGCTGATGATGAAGTCAGCAATTTCAGCAGCAGTGGCGCGGGGAAGGGCTTTCGTCTCACAATACCTGGTGAGGTAGTCGGTGGCAACCACAATATACCGGTTACCCAATGATGACGTGGGAAATGGGCACAGTAAGTCCATGCCGACTTGGTGGAAAGGAATTCTCGGCGGAGCAATGGGTTGGAGCAAGCCAGCCGGCTTGAAAGGTGGTTTCTTCCGGCGTTGACACTCGCGGCAAGTACGTACATAACGCTTGACAGTCGCAGAAAGCCTGGGCCAGTAATAACGGTGACGAACTCGTGCCATCGTTCGAGAAAACCCGAGGTGGCCGGAAGGAAGCTTGTCGTGGCATGCCTGCAAAACGTCAGTGCGGAGCGCCGTTGGAACCACGAGCAGGTAACCAGAGTCCGTCGGGCGTAATTTCGTTTGTAGAGGACGCCATCTCGCAAGCAAAACGACGACAAGCCACGCGCGAATAGACGAGGCGGTAACGAGGCGGTACCCTCAAGATAATCGATGAGTGGCCGCCATTCCGTGTAGTCCCTCTGGTGTTGAGCGAGGTCGGACGTGGTCAGAGCACCAATAAAGAGGGGGTCATCTTCGAGGTCATCAGAGCTGGACGGGATAGGAGCACGGGACAAACAGTCTGCATCGCTGTGTTTGTTGCCCGACTTGTAGACAACTGTTACATCAAATTCTTGCAAGCGAAGGCTCCAACCAGCTAGCTGGCCCGAGGGGTCTTTAAGATTCGCGAGCCAGCACAGTGAGTGGTGGTCACTCACGACCCGAAACGGGCGACCATACAAGTAGGGCCGGGACTTCGTTATCGCCCACACAACAGCTAGGCACTCCTTTTCAGTGGTTGAGTAATTGGCCTCGGAGCGAGACAGCGCGCGGCTACCGTAGGCAATCACACGCTCAACACCATCTTGCCACTGGACGAGCACTGCACCGAGGCCAATGTTGCTGGCATCGGTGTGAAGTTCTGTATCCGCCTCCTCGTCAAAATGGGCAAGAATGGCGTTGTTTGTAGGCGTTTGCGGAGCTTTTCGAAGGCGTCCTGCTGTTCCTGTGCCCAGACGAAAGGCTGATCGTCTTTTGTCAGCCGTGTGAGAGGCTCAGCCAGCCTGGAGAAGTCTTGCACGAAGCGTCGGTAATATGCGCAGAGGCCAAGAAACCGGCGCACAGCTCGCCTAGAGAGCTAGGCTGTCACCGCAAGCGACCAGGACTCGTGTTAAGCTGCCGCACTTTCGTGCTGTTCATTGCACGTCGTCATCTTCATCAATTCTATCTTGGGAGAGAACAAATCAGATTCGGTGGTCAGTGCACAAATGTCACGAAAGGAAAGGAAGCGCCCAGAACTGGCTCTCTGGGTCATTGGAGACCACATTCGCGCTTTGAGATACGTTGCGGTTGTGAAAGAAAAATCTGCGCTGCATGCATCGGCAAAAACCCGGCACTGGAGAAATAGCCCGCCGGTGTTCTTTGGGAAAAGTGGCATTTTATTTTTAGTTAGAGGAGACGAATATTTAATTATTTTAGAGGGGACAAGTAAAGTGGACTACATTTTAAAACAAGCGTAACAAGCCTGGGGCGATATAGCCTGCTCTGAGATGAATAGCGCACCTTAGCCTTCGCATAAACAACAGATGGTGATGGCGTCTACCTGCAAAAACTTGCTTTTGAACAATATTTCCTGCTTAGCAATGCTACCGCCATCAATTTTTATGTCTTTATTGGTCCCTTCTCGGGGGCGTTAAATAAAAGGAGGGTACAATATTTGACATGTCGTACCAGGTGGTCGTGTGTTATGATGATAAGTAGGTTTTGGCTCTGCGTGCGAAGTCCCGTGCCAGGGTCAGGGGAATGTTACATTGTTATAGGGAAGGTCATTTCAGTCGATGGCGGTACGTGACAAGAGTGAGGCTGCAAAAGCGACGGTGCGTCCGCGAAGTCCCCAGACCTGGAGTTCATGGTTTGCGGTGTGATATGAGTGCCGGTGGGGTAGTGTGCAGTTCGTATATATAGATGGCCGCAAAAAAAAAAAAACATGGATTAACAAAGGACTGTCTGTGCAGCGGAGCAGCTCGAGTGGCTCTAAGCCCGAAAGTCATTTCAGAGATGTTACGCTGGTTCTGTATGGAGTGATGAATGCATAAATCTACCAGTGTGGTTCTCTAGAAGTTGTAATACATAAGTCAAATAAGAATCAATACTACAAGCACCATAATTTTGGCGCAACACAAGAACTTACCGGCACCACAACAACTGAAAACACAAAGTTAAAAATAGCATGACCAGTTTCGTTTAGATTGATGCCTTGTGTCACGCACGTCGGTAGTTGATCACTGTAAAGATTCTAACGGCTGAGGACAAAATAAACTACCTCTTTAACGCTCTCATATGCCCGGAAGCAGGAAGGGGCGACAGAAAGCTAGGTAGGCGGATGAGATTAAGTAGTTTGCAGAGATACGGTGGCCGCAGGTGGCAAAAGACACGTTTGAGTGGAAGAATATTGGAGAAGCCTTTGTCCTGCAGTGGGCTTAGTCTTGCTGATGATGATGTTCAGAAGCGCGCCTTTAGTCGAACGGCTGATCGTCATATACAATGGGCAAGAAATGGCGATAGTAGTGGTGAGCGTAAATTTGAAATGCTTTTTTGTGTTCCCATGCGTCAACTAATGTGCAAGGAAAATGAGGTACCCAGACGGCAGATTCGCGTTGATGGGCTGCTCTAACCAGCTGTTTATAAGTGGACAATTTGCCATTTTTAGCTGATGCTTTGGCGTTCCTCATCCGGCACGCTTCTTAGTCACCTTCGCTTACTTCAAGTGTACATACTTTGTTAATTTAGGTTAACTAAAACACTAGGATAAATATATTTATGCTTATTCTGGTCTAAAGTGTGTTGTATCTGAGTTCATGCCAAACGAGCGTTGCGAGTTTTGTCATTCTAGCAATAAAAACAGTTTCGTTGTTTCAAATGTGCATTTATAGGCCAGTATACATACTTGTGATGCTCTACGGTGAACATTTCGGCGGAATTCGACACACACAATGCAACGAACAACATAATGCAAGTTTATATTATATTTATTCTGAGCGTTCAAAATGATAGAACAGCTCGCAAAGCCGTTCCTATGGCAACACACAGCAATGTGCAAAGTTCTTTGTGGACGGCAGCTCTAGACACAAGAGAAAATGAAAAAAAGCGTTGGTTAAAAACTCTAATGGCTATAATTTATGAACACCATTTGAACAAGCGCTTGATACTGCTCTTGCCAGCACTTTTTGCACAGCCTAGACATTATTCACGGTACGGTAAGAACGACCGCCACGAGCAAGGAACAAAGATGCATCCAATTTTTCTTCTCTGTAAAGCTTCCTTCTTTTGTTCTTCCTGGAAAAGTTGTCTTTCGTCCAAACAAGCCGCATTTATTTTTCAGAAAATTGAATTTAAAAATTTTTCCTCCAATCGATTCCAAATCGTGACGTCTACATTCAAATGGACTCCGTGATCGTCGTTTTAAATTCAAAATCGGTACAGCCTGACCTCTAAGATACGGGCCGATTGAACGGTGTCATCATACAAATGTTCACTTACACATTTGGCCGGTGGTGGCGGCACCTAAGTCTCACACTTTTACCGTTTCTATCTTCTCAACCTTGAGTTTAAGGTTAATGTAACGAAATGAGGAAATGTATCTTAAATAATTATCAAAAGAATAAAAATTTTATTTCCTCTTTCGAGTACAAATGCGGGCCTGCCAAAGGCTCAGAAGGCTTGAGTGGCAGTACCCGGCAGCAGACAGCATATAAATCATGCACCGAGCAGAAAAGTTGCGAAAAAAAGAAAAAAAAAGGATGAGAGAAGAAAAATGGATTCGAGAAAGGCGGTCGAAATATACAAAAAAAAACGGAGAGAAAACAAAAACATGTACAAACATAACATCAAAACAGAATGCTGCAACTAACAACGTAATTTTCCAAGACAAACTTTTACTATCTTTTTGGAATTAGCAGAGAATATTTCTTTGGGTAACCTGTTAAGAAACAATCTCTGTTAACTTGAATTTCTCCTTTCACTCTTCACAGAAAGGAGTAAAAAGAGAGTAAGCTGCCCTGTAGCGCCCTTTCTTTTATAAAAGAGAGTGTGCTAGTGAACAGCTTGCACCTCTTTTTGCTCCCAAAAAAGTGTATTCGTGTTTAGAGTATTGCCTCCCTCTAAACAAAGAGCCAGCAAACGTTCTCTATGCAATGGCAATGCTTTTCACAACGCTTGCAGTGACGAAGCTTGATTCCACGAGTTTCAGCGGCCCGTCCACGTCCTGTAGACGCACTGTCCTCGAATGCAAATCTGAAAAGTTTTAACAGAAGCATGGCTCTAAATTCTTTTCACAAAGCTGTACAAGTGTGAACGCTGTCACACATCTGCGACGCATATTCAAGGCTACCAAAGCAAGGCTTCGTGGGCCCCACGTTATCATTGGCCGCTCGTAATTGAGTACACAAACTACCAGCTGCCATAGGAGCAATATTATCTGTGAGCCAATAACACTAAGACGCACATAAAAAAATTCAGCTCTTTTTTCGTTTTTGCAAGCATAGTTCAGAAGTAACTTACAGGTCTTTACTAACAGTGGCGTATATATGAGGCCGTTTGATACCTCCTGCAGCCGCCGTGAAATGGCTCATTAGTCGGCAAGAAAATATTTAACGAGCTTTAGGCAGAGAGTAAAGAGCGTACGTTGACTGTTACTGCACACCACGGCTAGCAAATAATCTTTTCCAGCTACTGCTGTTAACCCAAATGACGCCATGCTCTTCAATTTCATAAAAAAATATATTTGGCTGTTCCGAGTCTTAGCGCTTATAATGGTTGTGGAGTGGATCCGAGCCCTCCCACAATGGCCTCTGGAGATGGATCATCTACTCTTTTCTTCGCGACCAGATATTCGGTTTTCAGCACAAAATCTCTTATAGGCATGCTTAAAAAGTTTTCTTGTATATCAGGGATGTACACAAATCTCAATGGAAATAATCATGAAGTGCGACAAAGAGATGGAGTGGAGTGCATAACTAAAGTAATCGGGCGAACGGGACACTGCCGCTACCTTATAAACCCCAGGATAATTTTTAAATCATGAAATGCTTCTACCTCCCATTGTACGCAAACTCAGCCGAACATCAATCAGGAAACAAGGGTGGGCCTAGGCCCAAATAAAAGGTAAGAAAAATTTAACATGAGGCCAAACATCAAGCTGAGCCTTTCAGTAGGATTTGCAATTTTTCCATCCGAAACATCGGACGTTGCTGCTGAAACTGCTGCTAAGGTCGATGAACACCCGAGTGTCATGGCGCTTCATGCATAAAAATAGCCAAGGGAGCCCAAGCGCACTAGCCAGCTTAGAGGCAAGCGAAAGCGACCAGGCATCCAGCCACGAAAGTACCTGGCTGATACGCGAGTACGGCTACTAACATTTATTATTACTTACACAATGTACTGCTGCAGCTATCCCGCAATGCATTCAATGCTTACTACTGAAGACGTGGATGATTAATAACATTTTGTACAGCACGTTTACGTCTAACTTATACAGGCCCGCTTTAGACAGCGCGATTAAACGAATGAGCAAGATTTCCGTCTTAGTACGACACCCCATTAGACTGTTCGATATGGTGTTTTGAAGTACGGGCAATTTGTATTCTCAATTGTACGATGTTGAATTTGTAGTGAATTTATTAGCGCATAATGGTGAAGATATACGCACGTATGATGGATCATCCTGGTAGCACGGTGTTCCTTCCAGGGCATGTTCCACGAAATAATAATAACTTCCGTACGAATCCAGCGGTACGTTACACGTCACCCGACACTGCAGCAGCATATGTGGGGACTGTTTCTGAAAGAAAAATATTCTTTGTAGGCTCATTCCTATATTGAAGCAACAAGGGAAACAGTCCGCAAGAAGCCTCTGCAAGTGTCATGACTCAAAATTGCGAACAAATGCCGTAAACAAATATTTTATCAAGTAGACAAAAAAAGGGCGCAGCGAATGGAGCAAAGGCCACATGGGATGCAAATACTGTGGTAAGCATGTGTGCAGATGACATATGGACTCGTCTTGCAGTTTCTTTTATTTATTGCTGTCTGCATAACACAGAGAACAGTTAAGAGTGTCTAGCATACAAACACAAAGCATAGCCAGGGAACCCTATGAGAAAATCTTGTGAGAAAGCCCTATCAGAAAACCCTACGAGAAAAAAAGTATACCAGAGCCCGCGATAACTCGAAACATCTTAATTTAACGTACACATAAGAATAAATAAATTTAACAGAGACCTAAGAGCTAAATTTTATTTTCATGAATTATAAAGGCGCAGGTTCTAACAGAAGCGCTCCCACTTTTTGTGATCTGGTGCGCCTCTATTATTTCAAGCACAATCAGGTGTGTTAATTCTGCTAAAAGAATAGTTCTCTGAGTGTCTGAAGCCAGCTTGACCTGCCCAAATAAAATATATATGCGCCGCACCTGGCTTTCGAGCCCGAGGCGGCGTGAACAGATCAGCCGCATCAGCCACTGCACGAGAGCGTTAAGTTATCGCCGCATTTTTTTTATCTCTATTGCGTAGAAAAACACCCGAAAAACCGCCTTCCATTACCTCATACGTCTTCACTTTCCCAGACATCTGTAGCAGCACCAGCGGCGGCCTTACGCAGCACGAGCGGCACCAGCCGCCGAAGATGATGATGCCGAAGTGCAGCCGAATAGGGCCCCCTCCTGGTGCCGGTGTGACGCACCGTTCGATTCTGTCTCGGTCAAGGCATCATACGCACTAGCACTTCAGATAATAATTCAACATTTACCTTCAACGCGCGGGCCTCATACTTACTCTTGGGACAAACTGGTGACTCCGGACGCCCGGTGGAACACCCACTCCCACCATGGCCAACGCCGACAACAACGCCTCCGCTATGCCCGGTGACGGACCTTCCAGCGCCGTCTCAGCGCTGTCCCTTTGCCTTGCCTAGTTTTCGGCGGCTGATACTCACCTCTGGCTCGACCATGTAAACAGCAAGTTAACTATTCGCTGCATCAAATCTCAGACGCAGAAGTTTCATCATATCGCTGCGTCACTGCCACCTGAGGCTGCCGCCGAAATCCCAGATCTCCTCATTACTCCGCCCGCCTCCGCTCCGTTTGACATGTTGAGTACTAAGCTCATCAAGCGCACAGCAGTCTCGGAACATCGCTGCCGGCAGCAGCTTATGTCCGAAGAGCGGGGTGACCGAAAACCTACATAGTTGCTGCGGCGGCTCCAGCAGCTCCTGGGCGACAATGCTCCTACCTTCGACGAAGCTTTCCTGCTTGAGTTTTTCCTTCAGTGCTTGCCGTCGTCGGTCCGCGAGGTGGTCGTCCACGCCCAGTGGTTGTCTTTGGAGAAGCTCGCTGGGCTGACGGACTCCATCATGGACGTTTCTTAATCAACCATTTCTCTCGGCGCCGTCTCGCAGCCTCCCAACCCGCCATCCTCTTCCTTCCCACGCGAACCTTCAGAGCCTCCGTGACGGATTCCGCACCCAGATCACATGTCTCTCATTTTAGATCGCCCCACTGTCGACCTCCCGCGCTCGCTTGCCTCCCCGTCGCTAAACCTCACCTCGGCGACGTAGTGCTACATCACCTCTTCAAACCAGCGAGTGCTGGTATCATCGCACCCTCGGCAAATCAGCGCGTCGGTGTACCCCTCTCTTTCGCTTCTAGGGAAACTCGCCACGACGCCACTAGAAGCGGCAAGTGGTGCAAGCCAGGAGACCGCGCACTTAGGTATTCATCATCCACGACCTCATCTCGGGCCTCTGTTTCCTCATCAACACCGGAGAGGAGGTGAGCGTCCTCGTCTGCAGACTTATATCATCACCTTTTCGGCGCCCTGGCCCATTGCTAAAAGTCGCAAGCCTCACCCCCGTCGCCACGTACAGAGAACATGCTCTCACTAAATTTGGGTCTCCGCCGTGTGTTCCGCGAGGTTTTCCTCGTCGCGGACTTAAGCTACCCGATCCTCGGAGCTGATTTCCTGGGCCACTGCAATCTGCTGGCCAACATGCACAGCAAGAGTCTCGTGGACGCAGCGACGAACGTCTCCGTTCAGGTCCTCCATCTTCAAGATCCGCTTGGCAGTATACGGAGCCCACACAAAGAAGATCCTCCTGGATGAATACCCTTCTCTGCTCCGTCCCTTCAACTTCTTACTGCCCGTCAAGCACCAGATCATGCATCACATTGTGACCACTAGCCCACCCACACGTGCTTGAGCCCGTCACCTTGCTCTAGACCGTTTACAGATCGCCAGCAACTATTTCGAACACACGCTGGAGCTCGGCATTGTCCGACCTTCAATAGCCCATGTGCGTCCCCTCCACGCATTGTACCGAATAATTCCCCAGGGGATTGGTGGCCCTCTAGTGATTACCACACCCTCAACAACGGCACCGTTCCGGACCGTTATCGATTATCTCAAATCGCGGGTTTTACCGCAGCGTTGCATGGCGCTACTACTTTCTCTACAATAGATCTTGCCAAGGCCCACCACCAAATCTTCGTAGAACAGCCCGATATACCCAAATCTGCAATATTTACACCATTCGGCGTATTCGAATACAGCCGCATACCTTTTGACCTCCTTAACTCTGGCCAGGCATTTCAGCGCTTCTTGGACATAGGGACACGGGGTCTACCCATCTGCAAGGCCTACATCAATTACCTCCTTGTAAAGAGCCACGACACTGAGCAGCACCTCCGACTGCTTTTCCAACATCTCTTTGATTACGGCCTGATAACCAATAGAACAAAATGTGATTGCGGCAAGTCGGAGCTCGACTTTCTTGTCCACCGTCTTAACAGCTCTGGCATCTGGCGTCTCCCAACCAAAGTTAAGGTCATTCACGACTTTCTCGGCCTGCCTCAATTCCCAAGCTGCGTGAATTTCTCGGCCTTATAAATTTTTATTGCCGTTTCATTCTCCACTCTGCGGCATTCTCAAACCATTGATAGCCATGCGTTAAGGTAAGACAACATACTCAGCACCACTGACATGATCTTCAGCTGCTTTGGATTCTTTCCAGGCCGCCAGAGCGAAGCATCAGACATCGCTCTCCTTTACCCATCCATGTCCTGATGCACTCCTATGCCTCATGACCGACGCCTCCGACTCCGGTGTTGGAGACGTACTACACCTGCTCATGGGTGGTGCTTGGAGCCCTCTATCTTTTTCTCCCGTAAGTTTTCTGCTGCCGAAAGCTGCTACAGTACTTTCGGACGTGAACTTCTTGCCATGTACCTGTCAGTGCAGCATTTCAAGCACCTCCTAGATGGTCGGAAGTTCCTCATTGTCACCGACCCAAACCACTCAATTTTGCCATCAAATCGCAGAGCCGTAAATTCTCACCCCGTGAAAATTGTCAGCTTTCGTACGTGGCAGAATTCACGACAGACATCAGACATGTGCAAGGCCTTAATAATGTCCCGGTTGACGCACTGTCACGGGTTACTTGTTCCCTCGCCTGTGCTTTTCTCTCACCGAATCTGGACTTTGCCGCCCCACACAAGCGCAGCAAGATGATGCGGAATTTAGGGACCTTCGCAAGAACCCTAGCTAGCTGGTTCGCCATGAATTTTTTCTTCCTTCGTGCCCATTCACCATCATGTGCGACACTTCGGCAGGCACTTTGAGCCCTTTGGTCCCCTCTGTCTTTCGCCGTCTAGTCCTGGACGCCCTCCATGGCCTGTGCCTACCCCGAAAATCGTGCCGCGCCACACCTCCTCACATAACGCTAGGTCTGGCGCGACATCAAGAAAGACATTCGCTCCTGGGCCCGTGTGTGCTTCCCTTGCCAGCAGTGAAAAACTTAGCAACACACGACTCCTTCCTCTGGCTTGTTCCCTCTGGCCTCAGGACGTTTAGACAACGTCCACATCGATATCTAGGGTCGCTGGCTACCTTCCACTGGGCATTTATGCATTCTTCCTTGCATCCATCAGCTTACTCGCTAGCCCGAAGTGTTCCCTCTGACTGACGCCACCAGTGACATCATCGCCAGTAACTTCGTCGCCGGATGGGTGACCCGGTGAAAGCTTTCTCGACCATCACCACTGACCTTGGCGCCCAGTTTGAATCTTCACTTTTTAATAACCTTATGGCTTTACCTAGAACTTCCCCAATTAGAACAACTGCTTACCATCCCATGGCCAACTGCATGATCTAACTTTACCATCGATCGCTAAAGACATCCCTCAAAGCCTGAATCGACACTACCCACTGAACTGCTTCCCTACCACTGGTTCTGCTCACCCTCCGTGCTACAATGAAACAAGACCTTCATTCCACTCCGGCAGAACTTGTCTTCGGCTCGCCCCTGCGTCTACGTGGTGCAATTTTCGAATCCACTGATTCGTCGACCAATCCCGGCCCTACCGATTACGTGACGTAGCTACGCCATTTTTGGCGTCATCTTCGAGCGCCACCTCTCCGACGCCAGTCTCGGCCATCTTAACACGTTCCATCCGAGTTAGCGACTTGCACACTCGTCTTCGTTCACCGAGACTCTGTGCGCAAGCCGCTTCAGCGCCCTACGGCGGCCCGTTCCGAGTGCTGAAAAAAGGCTCCTTTCCTTGAAGTGAGCTCGTAGTCTGTGCAATTCAGCAGTCAGATACCAAGTTATGATGGACTGTTGTATTCCCGGGTATTCTTCCCACAATATTAAATACACCGGCTATTTGGCTTTTCTCGTGAAAGCGAACGCCGCTCAAATTTCCAATCGAAGATCAAAGAAGACTGCTTGACCAACAGGTAACCCCAAAGTATGAGAGGTAAGGCATTCGAAACGCTTGTTTTCCAGAACATTTTCTCCTGGGATGGAGGTATATAGTACTGCTTATCTTTGCATCCTCATAATTATTTAAATTAGCAGCCATAAAAGGCAACTTTTCACATTGCTTTCATGGCTCAAAAAAGTAATCCTGATTTTTGAAAAAGTAATTGAAATGTAGAACACCCGTGTCAAGAGACTGCAGTGGAATATGGTACGCAAGTTGTCAGAATGCTGTTATGATGGAACGCAGCGCAAAATGAACGCTACAGACGTGAACCAACACGCATGAGTGGCCAGGCTGTTCATTAAGCGCCAACTTTCTCGGCAGATTAGCTGCCAAAGATAGTATACATTAGAGTAACTACCTCTGACTCACTGTTCAAATAATCTCCGGTACCACGATGTCTCAATAGAACACCCTATTTCCTTAATTCCACGCGCCAGCTGCAGTTTTCACTTCGAAACGGCGCGCCGCAGCATTGCACTGAGTGCAGCTGAACGGGAGGGTTGCACCCAACATGTCCCCGCCGAGAGCGGTGTCTTCACTCTGAAAGCGGCGCTGGCCCATCGAGGCACCCTACTTGCCGCGCCATGGAGGCAAAAAACCTTAGGAGGGAGCGCGACGCCAAGCGGCCAGCCTTCGCAAGCCAAGCGCTTGTGAAGCCGCTCTCTCCCCCGTTTTTTTTTTTGCTCTCCCAGTCAGCCGTTGTGGTAGTTTGGTGTTGGTATGTTTTAATGCGCGCGTCTGCGAGGCCCCTGGCACGGGCGTCTACAGCAAGGAAGTTTATCTAGAGTCAGTCTGCCGCGCTAATCAGCGCATGTGCGCGCCCAACGGCGCTAGATATCACAGCACGCGATCAAGGCGCGTGGTCACGGGGGGACCGACTCTCTTCTTTTTAATGCATTTTTACTTTTTACGACAAGGCTTCAAGTCTCTTCCCGGATGCTCCCTGCTCAGGTTTTATTGTCTCCATGCGCGGCGCGCTCGCCGCGCCATCTGGCATGACGTCACACCGCGTGCCACGCCGCGGAGCCGCCTTTAGCTTTATCCACTGAAGTTCTAACTAAATTATTTAGTGGAGGTAATTATGGGAGCCACTGAAGCCCGCGCATACCCACTGAATAACAAAAAATCCTGTGTCGAGGCTGGGAGTCGATCCAGGACATTCGGCGTTTGAGGCAGAGACGCTACCACTCCGCCACGACTGCTCAGGGTTTAAGCATGAATAAAGGCGCATATAGTGAATGCACGGGTTTCATTTATTAACTCTTCCGATCCAGAAGTTGCGGAACTTTCGCTAAGTATTTCCTAGTCTAACAGAGCTAGGCCATCAGTCATTTTTTCCTTGCCTCTCCTCAGACGCGGCGCGTATCGTTCCGGCTACCAGCTTCACCGGAGTCCATCAATCAAGCGAGTGGGCCTACAGTAGTAGCAGCAGCGGCCTTACGCAGCATGAGCGGCACCAGCCGCCGAAGATGTGACGCCGAAGAGCAGCCGAATAGGGCCCCCTCCTGGTGCCGGTGTCACTCGCCGTTCGGCTATTGCTATTTTGCTGTCAGGAAGAATGAAAATAAAAGTTCACGGGCCTGCCCGCTGGCTCAAGCTCAGCCATAACCTCTCCCACATGCTGAAAGTAGGAGAGTAGAAAGATAGGAGAGGAAAGGTAAGAGAGGAAAGGTAAGGAAAGACGCGCGCGCGCGCTATGTCCCGGGCCGGTGCCAGAGGCAGTGCAATATCGGGCCGACCCGTGCCGGAGTGCCGCAAGCACTCCGCCATACTCCTGTCTGGTTCTGTCTGGGTCAAGGCATCATACGCTCTTGCACTTCAGCCAATATATTAATCATTACCTTAAACGCGACGGCCTCATACTGATTGGTACAACACTTTATAATTCTGGAAGGCAGACACGTGCATCTAGACAGCACACCCAGCAAAGTGGCACTTTCAGGACAGCATATATGTTGTCCCTGCACCACAGCACACTGCTCACAAAATGAAGGCTTGGATGACAGCGGTTATTCGTTGTGGCGGTTCATCAAGCGGCTCTTCCAGAGACTGAATGCTACCATCATCAGAAAGCAATCACAAGTTACGACATAGTATTCCTTAAGTGGCGAAAAACGAAAACTGTGGGCTCTGATCTCGTTGTCCTTCTTAAGTTTTATTCTAATATGTCGCTGAAGAACATAGAATCACTGCATAGAATAAATTTATGGCAAATGGTCGCTAGCGCATTGCACAGGCGACAAATCCAAGTCCACGCCGCAAACATGTCTTTAGTACAAAGCGATGCCTCGACAGGCAGCCTAGAAGTATGCAGTTTAAACAAGAACATTTTTGCAGCAGATGAAGTGCACATTCGCTTAAGATGCTTTAGAACACTGGTGTCAAGAAACTACAAGTAAAGCAGTTCGAAGAGCGATATAGGACATGTACTTAGGAGGTTCTTGAGGCATCTGCCTTCTGGATAGGCTGTGCAGGTAATCTATAGAAAAGCAAGCAATGACTAAATTGAAGGTGTCAATAACTCCTTTAAAAAAATCTCAAAATGGCTTTTCCCACATGTGTGCAGTCGGTGCGAATAGGAAAGAAAAATCAACAGTAAGACTCCTTATAAGAGCAGCTACTAAAAATGAGCGGTTTGCCGATTTGAAAAAAATAATGCGAAAGCTGACGCATGAATACCTGAACAAGGCCAACTCCACCGGACTATAAAGAGGGAAGCATGTTGTCACCACGCATGCGCGCCCATTGCGAGCGCCATGCGAATGTAGCGAATAATCCGTGCATCGCCTGCATGTTTTTCCTCGCACAATGTAGAACGTGAATGACGTAGCAAACCTTTGCAATTAACAAAACATTGCAGACTTGAAACCCAACAAACACTGACAGTAGCCCCCCCCCCCCCCTCCCCAAGCCTGTGATTGTCGCTTCATGGACGTTATCTGTGAATCCTGTCGTAGCGTATCGCAATAAATTTTATCGCGATGTATGTTCGCGGCTGGTCGCGTTAGCCATGTCTTGCTGCGCATGCGCCGACAGCTCACGAAATGTATTTAAACTCGCGCGGCTGCCATGCGTGGGTTGTTGTTTGGAATGTGTCATTGAGCTGCTCTTAATGAAGATTCCTGTTCCCTGGCCGGCGCTTGGTTGCACCAAACCTTAACACAGCATGCGTAGGGCTTCTATTGGCGCCCTCAGGCAGACCCATGTCCGCCAGCTTCGGGTTTGGAGAAGCAGATCCTATATGGGCAGTTCTTGCAGGCTTACCTTTGTCGCTTTTAGGTGACGAATATTTCCGTCCCCTTACGCTGGGAACTCATAACTCTGCTTACCAGTCGCATCTATAGCATCCGACACATCCATAATGCGTTCTGACGTCACCTCATGCTAATGTGACCAGTTGCCCTGACGCAGCCTGTCAGTATACCTCATTACACAGTTCTCTACTGTGTGTAAAAACCGTCGGCAGTGGGTGCACTTAGGCCTATGACACTGACGCCGTACATTGACTACTCCGCTACAACAAAGACACAGCGTATTCTACCTGGGATCAAACTAAAGGATGTGCACCGAAAACATTGATCGTGTGAGGAACTGTACTTGCGGATACTCACTGCTTGAGCTTGAGAGATTCCACGGTTCTCTGTTTTCATTTGCTTAATTCGTGGGAACCGCCACTTCTCACGCTCGGCAGTTTATACAGTTCCCAAACTCGTTAAAGCTTCTACATTGCTGCGCTGCTTCATATAGGGCGGAAGCCAAGGCAGCTTAACTTTCACGTTTTTGTTGCCGGTCTTTTAGACCTTTGACAAGGAACTTTGCTTTCTCAAGAACTTCTTTGTGGAGTAACTACTATTCCAGGAAACCATCCAAACGTGGTTCATTTCGTACTGGCCGATACAGAGAATCTCAAGCAGGTCCAAAATCTGTGCGAGTCCGCCACTGCATGCAGGAAAACGGTGTTGAGGACAATATTACTGCTAAGAAATCGATGAGCGACAACTTTGTACGGGTCCGTGGTAACTCTAAGTGTCAGAAAACAAGTGTCGGAAAACGGCCGATGCACTGTTTGCAGCTAAAAGCATTTCGAGACACATCCGTTAAGAACGGCTTGTTCTTCCTCCATCAATGCTATCGCCACAATCAACCACCCCTTTTGTTCAACTGCCACTCTTTCACTCTGTTCATTGCATGTCGTCGTGTACATCAACTTCTATCCGTGGCAATAGATCCAGAGCACACCGTTATCGCAGTGCCCTCTTAAGGCGCGTCTACTGCCGCTGTGGCTCAGTGGTTATGGCGGTGGGCTGCTGACCCGAAACACACGGGTTCAACCCCGGCCGCGGCGGTCGAATTTCGATGGAGGCGAAATTCTAGACGCCCGTGTACTGTGCGATGTCAGTGCTCGTTAAAAAACCCCAGGTGGTCGAAATTTCCGGGGCCCTTTATAACGGGGTCCCTCATATCCGGAGTCGCATTGGGACATTAAACCTCCATAAACCATAAACCTTTTAAGGTGCGTCAAGCGATGCTAAAATTTTATTGTGCGCTATCACTGAGGCCCCAAACACCAACTGCGCTGATCTTTGCCTGAAGCCTAACCTTAGAACCCTAACCTAGATCTGAAAGAGAAATAAAGATTGGCTTCCTAGCACGTATACTTCGCATTTGGCCAAGTACGCCACATCGGCTGTAGTTTTTTGCAACGATAGAATAAAAATTTAAATGTGGGGCATGAGGCGAAGGGCCTGTTCCGTAGTTCCTTCACTTGTGTGCTGTCCTTTCTAGCGCTTCAGCTTTTTGATCGATGCAAGAATTACGAGGACGCCGCAGTGAGTGGCTTTGGACTTTTTAACGCCGTCGGTGGTTATTTAACGCGCGCTGTCATTGTATAGTGGACAGGATGGTTTTAGGTTTATGGGAATTTGACTTTCCAAAGCGACTAAGGCTATGAGAGACATCCAAGCGAAGGGATATAGAAATTTCGTCCACCTGGCATTGTTTCCCATGCACTGACATCGCACAGTACATGGGACTCTAGAATTTGGCCTTGATTGAAATTCAAGAACCGCGGCTGGGATCGCACCCGCGTGTTTCGGGTCAGCAGCCAACCGCCAGAACCTCTGAGCCACCGCGGCGGTTGATGTACCTTCAGAGGGCACTGCGATAACGGTGTGTTCTTTATCCACGGCTCACCGATGGAAGTTGATGTAAACGACGACCTGCAATTCACAGCGTGAAAGAGTGGCAGTTAAATAAAAGGAATGATTCGTTGTTATGGTTCTTGGGTTAGCAGTCGATCACAACTACCCCTGAGCCAACGCGGCGACCAGCAGACCAGAGTGTTTGCCCTTCACCTGCAACAAACAGCGGCCGCCATTCCCGGCGTTTGATCCCGTGACCTCACAATTAGTGTCTGAACGCTAAAACCACCACGGCGGTTGAAACGCATCAAGAAACAGAGCATAATATTCACTGCGGCAAACTACAAGAATTACGGTTGGAAAAAACTACTGCATTCTGTGTTGTAGCTTGAAAAGTCGAAGGAAATTTTTTTTTCATTTCAGGTTGGGTACATAAAGTAATTTTTTTAGTATGGCACCCAATATTGGACAAACAAGATATCCAAGCTGGTATTTTAAAGCGTCTAAACTTGAATTGTGCACATGTGGAGGTGACGTCTAGCACTATTTCGCTTGAAGTTCTAAAGACCACAACAAGATATGTTGCACAAGTAAAAAATGACAAACTTGTGAACGCTTGCTACGAGACAATAATTCCAGCTCATTCCAAAGAAGACCGAGTAAGGAGTAAATTTATTTAACACTGAATGACTGAGTGCCGTATTTTCTAAGAATAGTGGTCTGAATTAGGCTCTCAAAAACCATGGGAAGTATAAGGCATACCCTTTCTCCTGAAAGGCTCGTTCTCGGTGCATGGAACAGGAAATGGCAAAAAACTGCCATTTTTCTACCAATCCTCGTATAATGAATATACGTCCTCTTAGTGTATTTCTTCACAATTTTTTGATTAACAAGGTAAAATTCTCCTTCCGTCAATATGCTGCCTCCACAAAACAGCTTCAGGAGAGCAGAAATGCGTACTCACTGGAAAATATATGTTTTGAACATTTGGATGCCTGGCTTCGCAAAACGTTTTTCCATCGGCCACCGCTCCAGGATAGAGCCCCGGAAGGAAGGTCAAGTAGTCCACGATAAAAGTCAAGTCGAAACAGGATTGTGGTTTTTGGCTGGAAAAACCAAGGCGCATTTGAATAAAATAGATTTTGATGAAGGAAAAAGATGAAAGCCTTATAAATAGCGAAACCGATATCTTCAAGCCACCGCTAAAAATTCAGGTAATTTAAGAAAGACTAAATTTTAAAAATCCTTCACTCATTCTACAGGCTGGAAGCCTACGTTCATATGTATTATGTTTAGATTTTCACATCCCCATTTTGTACCATGCCTCGCGGGAGACTCATGTTCCTTGCTTTTCTTTTTTCTCAACTGAATTTTCTAGCATGTACCATGAGGTTGGATATGCATTGAAACACTCTTTCGAGCACGTCTGAATCCCAAAGACAGAGAGCACAGTTGCGACTTGGAATGAGTGACGAGTGCTTGAGAACTAGGGCTAGGGCTGTGTAGAAACCCTTTTACTTGTGCAGGCAAGCAACGCTCCTTCCATTTATCGTCAGTTATTAGGCGTGGTTCTCCTGTTTGTTAGCTTTGTTGATGGTATAACTTTTGGCGCATGGTTGCGTCGTCATATGTCGGCGCACGATAACTAAAAAATGCTTAGTTCTCGGAAAGGCATGTGTAGCCTGTTCGTCCACAATATCACAATTCAAAGACATTGCCTTTATATCGCACTAGCACAGCGGGCATTGGAAACTCAAAGCTTCACTCACCTGCGCTAATAGTTGAAACGGGGCCACTCAAATCCACTCCCACTACAACACTCTAACCATTTCACTATTTCACCGGGGCGCCCTCTCAGAAAATATAACACTATGATAATAACAGAATAGAGTAACCTTGTTGAGCTCTAAATTGTTGACGCCAGTTTTAAAGAAAAGCAGCTATATTCTCTTCAAGCAAGTCAACAAAGCAGTGTAGGCACCAGCTCATCGACAGAAAGAACACGTTAATAAAAAAGAAAAATTACGTTAATAACACAAAAGTTAACGCCCAAAGAAACATGACTATCTAGCAACAACAGCTGTTATTATCCTAATAAATACTATTATTACGAACAATGACAGCCACTTTTACATTACAAAGCCCCACACATGAGCAACACTACAGCAACAAACTCCACCAGACGCGCCAGGAATCAGTAACATTTAGAGAATCACATTCATAACAACCACTTCATAGCACTGTGGCGGCACACTCTGCACATATTTCCGCACAGCCTCCGCCTTATCATCCTGCCCAAACTAACAAGGGCACAGCCGGACTGCGTTTGCTATAAAACACAGCGCCACCGCTGCTTCACCCGAGGCATGCGTCACCGACAGTGGCTACAAAAACAGGCTGCCCGGCTGGGAAGATCGCTAGTCTACCTTCCGCTACCGAGACGAGCGTAGCGTCGGTATGCTCGTGCGCTGCCATCGGCAATCGAATAAACCCTTTTTATATTTTATGTTCGGATTCCCCTTCGACACAATGGCATCCCAATGCTGCTGACCCAGACAACGGACAATAACGCAATCAACATCTGGTGACCCGGACACAGGCATCCTCCCACATCTGGTGACCCGGACAACAAACAATAACGCATCGCCGTCCTTCAGCATCCATTGACTTCCCACATGTGGGGACCCGGACAACGGACAAGAACACACCGCCATGGTGAAGCAAGACCAACAGCTTCAGGAAGTACGTCATGACCAACTTAATGCTTCAGTGCAGCAGCATCCTGCCGGCTCCCCCGAGGACGTCAGAACCCCGGCTGACGGCATCCCGCATGCTGCCCCGCATGACGTCTGGCGTGTCGCTGCAAAACTTCAGACGTTTTGGGCCGATTCGCCTGAGGTATGGTCCGCCCAAGTCGAGGTCCAGTTCCCATTCGCACACATCACGCAAGACCGGACCCGCTACGATTATGTCGTCGCCCACCTCGATTCCCGCTACGCCAACTAGGTCCGGGATATCTTTGCCAACCCGCCAACGGCCAACTTCTACGAACATCTCAAAACTGAACTCATCCGCCGCCTTTCACTAACGGAAGATAAGAAGGTGCGACAACTACAAACCGCAGAACTTGCCGAGATCAAGCCTTCGCAGCTTCGCCGCCACATGCGTGCTCTCGCGGGAAACATGGATGTCCAGGATTGCTTGCTGCGAGCACTTTGGCTTCAACAACTGACACCGCAGGTCCAGGAAATTCTGCAGGCTCAGCTTACGCTACTTCCCGACCAATTTGCCGAGATCGCTTATCGCGTCATCGAGGTCTGTTTGCCGCAGTTGTCGCCCGCCGTCCAGGGTGTCGGCGCACTACAGAGCACCACAGAGCTTGCGCGCCGTATCGATGACATCAATCGACAGCTCAGCTCCATTCAACGACGCCTGGACCAACATTTGTCAACGCGCCATTCGCAAAACCGTGACTGTAACACCACCCCGTCGCAGAAGCGTGGTGACGATGACCGGTGCTGCTAGCATCGACGCTTCGGGGACAGAGCACGAAAATGTCGACCACCCTGCTCCGCTAGACATAAGAGAAACAGAAACGGCAGCTCGTCGACACGGCCGCGAGCTGCTAACCTGGAGGCTGTCGCATCTTCGTCACCGACCATATTACAAAGCAGCGGTTCTTTGCGACAGCGGTTCCCACATCTCCTGCTATCATCGAGCCCACCTTCAAGGTACCCGTCTTCCTACATCTTCCGAGCTAAGCGCGGCAAACCTGCCCACAATCAAAATTTACGGCTCGCTCCATCTGCACGCCTAGTTTAAAAACCTACTCTGTCGCCTTCATTCGAATTTGGTCATCGCCGACGTCAATGAGCCAATCATCTCAGTCTTTTTGGCGCACTACAACCTCCTTCCGGACTGCCGCCACGACCGCCTCATCGACGCGACGACGAGACATTCTTCGCCAGGACAGCGATTGACTACCGACCAGCCGAGCATCAGAGTACTCGGTGTTGAAAATCATTCACCGTACCGCGCAATCCTCGCCGAATTTCCCGGTTTGACGCACCCTAGCGGGTCGCCTTGTGATGTGCTGCACCCCGCAGTGCACTACATCCGGACCACCCCAGGCCCTCCGGTTTTCTGCCGCGCCCATCGCCTTGCCCCGGACCGCATGCCCATAGCCAAAGCAGAGTTCGAAGCCATGCTCCGTGAGGGAATCGTCCGCCGCTCCGACGGCCCATGGGCCTCACCGCTTCACCTTGTTTCGAAGCAGACCGAAGGCTAGCGGCCCTGTGGGGACTACCGTGCCCTCAACGTCCGCACCATTCCGGACAGGTACCCCGTTCACCATATACAGGACTTCGCCCATCGCATTTATGGCTGCCACGTTTTCTCTGCGCTAGACCTGGTGAAAGCCTACACGCCGATACGCGTCAATCCGGACGGCGTTCTGAAAACTACAATCATTACCCCTTTCGGCTTGTTCGAGCTTCCCCTTCATGAGCTTTGGCCTTAGGAACGCCGGACAAACCTTCCAACGCTGCATCGATGAAGTCGTCCGTGGCCTCGACTTCTGTTTCGTCTATCTTGACGACATATTGGTCTTTTTTCGTAACGCCGACTAACACCACACGCATCTTCGTCTACTTTTCCAACGCCTCCATTACCACGGCCTACTCGTCAATGTCCAAAAGAGCATGTTCGGCGCTTCAGTCGCCAAATTCCTCAGCCACGAAGTTTCACCAGAGCGAACTCTACCTTTCCCTCAACGCATCTCAGACCTGCGAAATTACCTCCAACCCACCACCTCTAAAGACCCTAACCGTTTCCTTGACATGCTGAACTTTAACAGGCGTTTCTTGCCACACGCAGCCGACTATCAGGCTCCCCTCCATCATCCCTTGGCTGTACTACGAGGAAACCAACCCGTCACGCGGACTCCGGTTTCAACGCAACTATTAGAAGAATGCAAAGCTGCTCTCTGCAACGCCACACTTCTCTCCCATCCTGTGGCAGACGCTCTCTTGGGGCTCTTCAGGGACGCCTCTAACTTAGCCGTCGGCGGCGCCCTTATGCAACGCGTAGACAACATCTGGCATCCCTTGGCATTCTTCTCCAGGAAACTCTCAACTCGGAAAGCGACGGCCAGTCCCACCAACGAAACCACGACCACCGCCCCGTGGAGTTCGCCGGCCTACTACAGAGAACTTCTGGCGGTATACGAAGCAGCTCAACACTTTCGCCACGTTCTCGAAGCGCAGCACTGCACTATCTACATCGACCATAAACCACTGACCTACGACTTCTCTTAGCGCCACGACGAACTCCCGCCCTCCAGCAGAACCAGCTTTCGTTCATTGTCCAGTTTGCCACCGACGTCCAACATGTCAACGGGAAGGACAACGTGGTCGCCGACGCGGTTTCACGTGTGGCAGCTATCAGCTCTTCGCAGATAACAGCTGACGTCCTCGCCGAGGCTCAGACTACGGACGTCGAACTGCTAGAACTTCGTAAGGGCGGGTCCTCACTTTAGCTGCAACAAGTCCTCATACCTGGATCGACAACGACTATCTACTGCGACAAGTCAACAACACGAAGCAGGCTTTACGTGTCCCTTTCCCAACGCCGTGGCCTCTTCAACCAGCTGCATAACCTCAGCCATCCCGGCATACGGGCCTCTGCACGCCTCGTGGCCGACCGCTATGTCTGGCTCTCCATGCAGCGGGATTGCCGCACCTGGGCGCGCTCCTGCATTCAATGCCAGTGCGCTAATGTGACCAGGCATGTCATTTCACCGCTCGGAACATTCCCCCAATCCTCTGGTCGGTTTCAACACGTCCACCTTGATATAACAGGGCCCTTTCCCCAGCTTGATCCTATCTCTACTGCCTCAGCGCCATCGATCGGTATACTCGGTGGCCTGAAGCATGGCCCCTCGAAGGAATCACCGCCGAAGACGTCGCCTCGGCCTTCTTCGCCGGCAGAAGAGCTTGCTTCGGGCCCCGTCGCCACGTCACCACCGACCAGGGATGACAGTTCGAATCGCACCTTTTAAGGCTCCTCGGGCTGACCATCGGGTTCGAGCGCTTGAGGACCACCAGCTACCACCCCTGCACCAACGGGATGATCGAGCGTTTCCACCATCAGTTCAAAGCAGCCATCATGTGCCACCCGGACTCAACCTTGCTCATAGCCATCACAGCCGGGCATTCAGGCTACAGCCGCAGAGCTCGTCTACGGGGAACCACTCCGTCTCCCAGGCGAATTTCTTGCTGCCCCGCCATCCACCACCGCGACGTCAGATCCCACGGATTTGGTGCCCCGCTCCTACGCACGATCACTGCCCTCCGCCCGTCACCTGTCGCTCACCACTGTAAGACTGCCCCCTTTGTCTTCTAGGATCAGGCAACGTGCACGCGCACTTTTTCCGCGACAACACCATCCGCAGGCCTTTCCAGCCACCTTACAGTGGACCCTAACCAGTTCTCCGTCGCGACGACAAAACTTTCACTCTGCTCGTTAACGGGAACGACGCGCGCGTCTCTATTGACCGGCTGAAGCCTGCATACATCGACTGTGCCGAACCAGGAAATACCAGCGCGCCCAATGGCGTCCATCCACCACCGACATCACAGCCTGCTTCTGTCACTACATGCTATAGAAGTCGGGTACGCTGCACATATTTCCGCGCAGCCTCCACCTTATCATCCTGCCCATACTAACACGGCCACACACTGGACTGCGTTCCCAATAAAACACAGCGCTAACCGGTGCGTCACCTAGGCACGCGTCACCGACAGTGGCTCCAAAAACAAGCGGCCCGGCTGGGAAGATCTCTATTTTACCTTCCGCTACCGAGACGAGCGTAGCGTCAGTATGCTCGACCGCTGCCATCGGCAATCGAATAAATATGTGTTAGGTTTTTATGTTGGGATTCGTCCTTCAACAGAATGGAATTCCACAGCACTAAACAAACTGATGTTCATCACCACATATGTCAAGTCCCTCAGCCTATATATACCACCACTCCAAATAATCTAATTGAGGTTCAGCACTCATGCAAGCACAGTGAAAGCTTACCAGGAAGTAATTATGCTCAGTCGAAACAATACATATATCAACTCGAATACATATATCATAATTAAAAAACCAAGAAGAAATCTTGCGCACTCATATTTGTATTCGTTCTGGACAAAGCACAAAGCAATAATAACAAACGCATACTAAAGGGAGGATGGAGTGGGTTGGAGGGAGGGAGTGCAAGAGTATTCAAAATCTATACCAAAAAATTTACGCAAGTTCACCGCAGGAGCGTTTATGGGTTTATTGGGCTTGCCGTCCAAAAGCAACTCTGACTTTTAGGGTTGCCGTAATGCACGGGTTCGGAAAATTTCTACCGCGGTCGGGATGAAACTCTCGTCTTTCGGGTCAGCAGGCAAGCGCGATAATCACTGTGCCACCGCAGAGGATGCCGGAGGCGGTGGGTGCAGCAAGGATGAACGCTGCAGTACACGTTCTGAACATTTTTAAAATGCCCTCAAGAAACCCCAATAGGGCAATCAGTACCTCAGCTCTGTAGCTTAGTAAAGAAAAGAGAGAAACCAAAATATTTTACATTAAGACAACTGCAACCTGTGATGGCGTATAAAGAAACTTCCTCTATGCTAGGGTCGGCTCAGCGAAATAAGGCATTGCGTTTTGATCTGTCACCCTAACCCCTGACACTACTTTATATTCATATATGATAGATTTTTTTGCGTACCACATGCTTTGGTCATTAAGCGAAAAACACTCATTTCAGGCTTATCTTTGCCGCTTCTGATCTTAAAACAAGAGCACATCATGAAAACATTTGCTCGCACAGTGTTCATAGCCGGTATGGTCTGGACGTCATGCTGTCAGCTTATGTGCCTCATCGTTTTCTCACTCTCATCGACTGCACTCCTGACCTCAAATTTTGCCAAATCTTGCGTAATTTCAGTTTTCCTTTTCGCTACTTTTGTGTCACGCAGCATCCAGGCACCATTTTCGTATTATTTCTTGTCATTGCCGCACGATATCAAAAATATAGTTATTTGTTTGTCTCTGTTTTGTTGCGGCATTGTGCCTTTTCATTTCCGCTTCTATAAGTTTCGCTGTGAGCTTCTCAGAATTCTCAGGTTTCTTCTATTGCAAAAAAACGCTGTATTCAGCTCACTTCTTTCTTCGCAAGTCCACAAGCAGCTTTTCTTCGTCTGCAGCTGTTGCTATTGCTGTAACGGGCTGACACCTTTGTCCGTCTACCTAAGGGCGGGCTATTTTTCTACTCATCATGTTCTCCGTAGTTCGCGGATCAATCTGTCGGTATATCTTTCTGGTCTCGCTTTCGGAACTCTGATGCTAGCTTCGGTTATTACATGCTCACTCCGATTATTTCATAAAGATATTAAATGCTCGCATACTGCAAGTAGTAAGGAACCGAGGTATGTGGTATAGGCAGTATTTTGTTTTGGGCTATGCCCTCAGAGTGAAATTGTGGCTGTTGCAATAGCAATCGGGAGAAACTGCGTCACTTCTGCGGCTCACGACAATGCAGACCTCCAACAACAAATTCTTTGCAAAAAGATAATCCAGACGGGTTACTCAAAGCACAGCTTTCACGACCCTTACTGATATCATGCAAATACCTGAGGGACAGCTGTATCAAGTACTTGCTGCAGGGTGAAAATAGGTGCTTTCTTTGTCCGCCGTCCAAATAACTCATGATGTAACCAAGATTCCATCCACACTGAGCCTCGTACTGAGGAAATACGTCATGAGGGGCTCCTAACCTGCGAATAACGGGTGGGACAGACGTTAGTTTTCCCATTCAGCTTTTCGCAGTGAGTGATCATCAAGCTGCTTTATTTAGTTCATTGCACCAAATAAATATCTTACGACTCTTACGCCAAAGTTGTTTAAAAGCTTCACCATTGTTATTTCGTTTTGTGTGCCGAGCGCCAATTCGTGGTTCGTGTCAGTGCGTGCGTTCAGAGCGTCATCGGCTGACACATGAGTCAGAATATTTATTGAGCCACTGTTGTGAACAGACACGCAGTGGTGCTTCTTCGCGTTGAAGAAACGGGAAGTCGTTATTATCATCCGCGCGATTACGTATACTGCAATAGAGGCCTTAAATGTGCACTTAACAGGAATCTGAACGCGTCTTTTTCAGGTTCAGTTCAGTTTCAGTTTATTTATTTCTTGCTACATAGACCACGGGAATGCGATCTATACGTTCCGAGCACGATTAGAAACATTGAAATATTGTACTGTGTGGGCGATTTACATGATTTTATGGTTTATGGGGGATTTAACGTCCCAAAGCGACTCAGGCTTTGAGGGATGCCGTAGTGAAGGGCTCCGGAAATTTCGACCACCTGGGGTTCTTTTACGTGCACTGACATCGCACAGCACACGGGCCTCTAGAATTTCACCTCCATCGAAATTCGACCGCCGCGGCCGGGATCGAACCCACGTCTTTCGGGCCGGCAGCCGAGCGCCATAACCACTCAGCCACCGCGGCGGCTGATTTACATGATTTAAATCGGATTAAACGTCCCGGCTCCCGCCGGAAGGTAGCAGGAGTCAACCATGCTCGTGGAGTGCCTTTCAGCTATTTCCGTGGCGACAGCCGTGGCGGCTTGTCGCTCTGCCATTGGTGAAGTGATACGTAAGTCAGATAGTCCAGGATTATTTTTATTTCGGTTGGCACAATTTGCGGCTATGTTGTCTGCGACAGAAACGCTTTATTCACAGAATTCTAAAAACAAAATAAACGCGAAAGCGAAGCCGCCGCGGGAATGGTTAAAAGTAACTCCACGCGTTGGTTCACTCCTACCTTCGGCGTTGAGGTCAAACAAAAGGCGGGGCTGGGACGTTTAATTCCATGTAAATTAGGAACATCGGCCGCACAGGACATTAACTCAAAGTTTATAAGAATGCTTGGAACATGTAGGTCAAGCTCCCGGGGTAAAAAGACGTATTCACATTCCTCTTTAGTGCACCTTTAAGCCTGGCATACTAGTGTTGAGGGCTGGGACACATTTTTCTTACTTCTTTCTTTTAGTCCTAATGTAATCTACGTAAGGAAGGCCTTTCCCATTGATAACAAATTAGCTTTCCCCTTCAACAACTGCGCTCACTCTACTTTTATCTCCTATCCGCGCGTAACCTATAATCTACCATATTTTGTCAAAAAAGCTGTTAGCCCGACTCTCTGGTCTCCTGCTATCCACCCTGCTATCCTAAGCACCGCCAGGTGTCTGCTCTCTTCATCAGGTGCAATGTATGTGTGCCAGTGCGATTTCCTCTTTCTCATTTCAACTGGGCTATCGCGCAATCATTCCTTCCCTAGCATATGCTGTCGCGGCTTACTGCTCTGGTACAGCTAAAATGTTCTTTTTTGCAGCACAAAAAGATATCTTCATTTTAATTTTGAGCCGCTGCGCTAGCTGCTAATATTGAGTTTAACAGCGCGAATTGACCAGCAAAAAAATGTTGTACACTGTCCTCTTTAAAGACATTCCGTAATTTCTATTCATGTGTTGAAGCTTATGTAAACTCTACCCCATTCTTCATGACACAGATACCTCTATGATCAGTACCGGCAGTCAGTACAGTTGGCCTGGACACATGCAATAGCTTACAGCTACTAATACCTCATAGCCTGTGAATACCTTTGTCCCATGCAAGGACGTTCAATATTCTGTTCTCTTCTTTCGTACTGGTTTAGACTTTGCGGTGTGGCGCGTTTAGGTCTTCAGTGATGCGCTGGAATTCTTGTCTGGAGGTTACCCTGAAGACTTCATGAGCACAGGCAATTTTTTTCTGCTCTGCGCCTTTATGTAGATGCTAGTCGTTGCTTGACGCGCAGACGGAACGCTCCTATTTTGCCACAGAATTCAAAGCACGGCGTTGCAATCTTAAATAATGACGTCATCGTTTCAAACAAATCTAACTATCTCCTCAGCTTAAAGAAGCTCCCAGAGGAATTGTCAGACAGGATTGTTGACAGTCAGCGGTAGGAGATAAAGGTCACCTAAAAACACAACACCGTGCCTAAAGAACGTTGAATGTGAATACACGTTAGCGGTATTCCCGCACGTGTTGCACACTGGCCCGAAACTTGGTCTCAGGGAACGTGGGAAGAGGAACAATGCCGCAAGGTTAGGAGTAGCTTGTTAGGCTAACAACCAGGCAGACCTCTCCTGTATTTATTAAAAGCTCTCCTCTCGTCTCTCCGCAACTTGATCACTTGAACGTAGATCATAGCTTGTCTGTGAACAAGGTGGGAGGTATGCGCGGACTCGCCTGTGAGAACACCCGAAACTGCAATACGGCACTAAAAAAAATGACATTACTATATATATATATATATATATATATATATATATATATATATATATATATATATATATATATCCCAGCGACACGGGAAAGGGGTGGGTAGCAGCTCCATTTCTAGTCGAAAGCTATAAAAAGACAGAAAATTTGACGACAATTGATCGACGATAGTTAACGCTGAGGAAGCATTTAGCGATCCAATGCCTAAAATAAACATGTACTGACATGGGCAGGCTTCTCTAGAGCGCTAAGGCAGTGTGCTGCAGTAGAAATAAAGAGAAATATTAGCGCAACTTCACTCTTAGGGTAACGATGCAAGCGCTGTTATTGCTCGTGTGTCTATGCTTCTTAGCTATAATGAAAACATTTCATATGAAACCCATTACGAGCTCAGAAGTTTTGATTGGTTTCATTCGTACGGGCCGTTCGCGCTGTATTCAACTTTCCTCCCCACTGTGGAGCAAACTATCGCGACCGAACAGAATTTATATACAGCAATAGGTGGTTTAGGGAGATCTTGGAGCCTTTGGCCTTCTGCGAATGCAATCAATGATGTGTCAGCTAGCCTTCACAGGCCCTGCCTGAAAAATAAACAGCATTTTCCTGCACGGCTTTTGGCAGGTAAAATATTCGACACATCAAGATGACGTCATAGAATTGCTAGTATAGCATCATCTTCGTTTTTCCGTTCGTTCTTTGCTTTTGCTTGAATATAACAGAATTAGGGACCGTTTTTCAAGAAGTCAAGGCAGTCCTTTTGAAGGTATAGTGACTAGAATATACCGGGCAGTATATTCTGTTTCAATAGTGAAGGCTGCGAATCACATGGCGCTTGGTGCGTGGATGTAACGCATGGCGAGTCTAGCATGCTCGTTGACGCTATGGCGCGTGGAGAGTGCGTGATACTTCCGTGCTGCGCTTAGATTGACGAGCAAACCTCGGGTGTCAACTGCTCTAAGTGCTTTTCACTGGTGCCGCCGCATACGAGAAGCTCTTTTCTATGGTTGTTTATGGACGCCTACAACAGGTGATGCCATGTGTGTGTGGGGGGGACGGGGCAGTTATCGCGACGAGTGGAATGTAAACTCATACATCGTGCGTGCAACCATCGGTAACGCCGCTTCAGTGGAAGCCGGGACGGATCTACTTTGCATGACACGTGGTTCACAGGCGTCTATACAGCTCTGTTGTACTACACAAGCGAAGAAAGTAAACCGCCTAACACCTTTTGCCCACAGCGTGAGTGCACTGGCCATTGTTTTTTTTTTGACGAAGGCAGTTTGTTTCACTGTTTAGGCAATATGGGCGAAGTTATAGAGAGCACAGTAGCTGGTATATTCTAACTTATGGTGTACTAGTTCTTAGAGCGCACATCGCGGTGCGCAAAAAAGTTCTTCGCTTCACCTGTCTAAAAACGCCGCTGCATAGCAGGAATTTAATCCCGCAACCTTGGCTTCAGGAGCCGTACACGAGAACTACGGTGGTTGAGCCACCACAGTGGGTATGTTTTGGCTAATGGCGTAAACCTGGGAAAAAGGATGCTCGCAGTTGTGGCGTACTCACTATCTGGTATGTGTCCTAATAGTTGCTGCCAAGAAAAGCAACCAAGCAAGCATCGTTGCCTATCACAACGAGTAACCATTCTTGTCATGCCTCTGCCGTCAGAGGCAGCCCACCGAGAATATATGGAAGCGTAAATGAGCCTCGACGAGAAGCTCCGCTGAAGCAAGGCTACAGCTTTCTTTCCATAGTGAACATATTAAACGTGTTTGAAACTTGTGCATACCTTCAATTTTTGTTGTTTTTTTGCCAAGGGAGAGTTCTTCCTTGGCAAAAAAGAACAACAAAAATTGAAGGTGTGCACAGGTCTTCGAAATTCTTCTCTTTTATTTAATGGCGTAGTAAAATCAAGCACCAACATCTGAACTGAGCATAAACTACTCACATGTGTCCGAATTCATGCGCAGCTACCTCAATTCCTGAGAATGAGTTAAACTTGTCCTCGGAAATGAGGGCGTTAGCTCCCCAAACGCACATTCCGCCTAGCGGAGACAGACCTGAAATGCGTGTAAAGAATTGTGCTGTGAATATCAGGATATCCTCCGACTATTGGATATTCTTTTCTGTCTACTTCGCTCCATATCTAGACTCCAGAAGAAAGTTAAATCTCTGTTATACTATATTGAAAACTATCCAGCAGTTTTTATTAAAAGAGGTCGATGTGTAGTTCATTATGCATCAATGCAAAAATTAATCCATAGTAAAGGGTCAGTCAAAATTTCCAATTTTTATAGGGTCTGCTTTCGAGCGCTGTAGTCGGGGCAGTTACGAAACCTCAAAGCCTAAAATATTTGTAGAGGAAGGAGAGGTATCATTCTCACCTCAGAGAGCCTTGATAGCATTATCGCTATCATAAGTGGCAGGTTATGCCGCCGAATAGCGCACCCTGTGGCCGGAAAATTTTTATCAACCTTGTACTAAATCATCCGACTCAGGGTCTTACTCATATAGCACTACACTCTATTATTAGAGTATAAATTAGCCCAACGTTTTCAGCGGTTCAGTCGAGCAAAAATACCATGTCAGAAATTTAAGCATATAGCGTTCTTATTCTTTGTGACGCGAATCGATGTGCACCCACGTTCACTTCAACTATGAACATGATGCTATCAGCAAGGAACTGTTGCCTTCGCTACATGCGCTACCTTCTTGTGTGAAATTAAAACAAGCTGTGATCTAACACACATGTAATAAAGAAACCTGCACTCATGCTTCGCTAACTCACCTGCGCAGTTTCGGCACTCAAATAGGATGAACATTGCCTGGCTTTCTTAGAAAGAAAAATTCCTAATCTTGTGAACGATAAGAGACAGTTAAAATTAGGGTTGTGGCCGCATTTACAGTCTTTCATTACAATTTTTTTATCACGCGTACATTCAGCACAGTCAGGATTGTTGGCATATCTAGCATTGTGCAGTTAACGAGTTACGTGTTATTTTGTTCATTTGGTTGCAATAAATTGCCTTGCTCGCTGAGTGTCTGAAAAACCATTTGGTCCCTACCAAGGAACTCTGTGGTAGGTTTGTAGGCTGTTTTTCCAGAACTTACCACTTAAAGCTGGCTCCAATACATTGTTTATTAGTCCAATCAAGTCCTCCCTGGAAATTTTATTAGGAAAGTGGAAGGACAACACAGAAGGACATAAATTACATGTCAGAAAAACTCGGCTTATGATGCTCAATATATTTCTAAAATTCAGCAAGAACACAGTTCACCTAACACAAAAGACAATTCCATATTCCCGCACACTGAATTGAAGGCAATTAGAACGTCCATAAGACATACTACTTTGGAATGCAACCATTTGCGATTACCATTATTTTCGTGTCTTTCATTCATCCAATATACAGGGAGTCCCACCTAAATTATCCATGGTTTAGAAATATGCCGCGGCGGTCTGAGATGACGCGAGCATATGCATGTTTCTAGCTGCTGTATACAGCCAGTCTATTTTTTTGCATTGTGCTTAATTGCATGATCAGTCAAAATTAATCAGTCATCTTCGCCAGCAATGAAGATAGATAAAAAATTCCAATGAGAAAGTTGTAGAACGGTCCGCCAAACGCCCGGCTGAACAGTTTCTAACTTTCCATCTATTACGTATTGCTACAGGCGCCCGCAAAACACAAAATACTACGTGGCATGACCGCTTGCATGCTGCGATTGTAGTGCTCTCAAACGTTCCGTATAGGGACGAACATGATGTTGAGAATGGGGCTTCAACCCCAACGGAGGCCACCAGTGTTGAGGACTGCGCTTCGACGCCACCCGCGCCGCCACAGTTGGAGACGGAGGGGACTTGAGAAGGCTGACTTGTTCAGCCCGCAGGTCCCGGCTCCGATTGACGTTGTCGGATTCCGTTAAGGAGGGGGAAAACTGCACAGTAGGTTTATTTACTTTTTTAAAAGCGTACGAGCTATCTATCTTAATGCGCTCGCGGTAGAGCTTTATGACTCATCTTCCCTAGACACATCAGGTTGAGAACACCCTCACTTGGGTTGGAGTGGCCTGGAACTTATACTTGTTTGCACAAACTCACACCACCGCACATATAGACACTCCCCCGTCACATGCTGAGCCTGGGAGTGAAGAGGATGCCGTCGGAGTAGTGTCCTCAGGTCAGCTGAAGGTTCCCATGCGTTGCCAAAACTTGTGCTTTATCAGAAGACAACCGACGTGCAAGGACGAACTCAAGCTCGGGAAGATAATTCGAAAAGTTGTAGTTTCTCCCGCGATGCCTGTTATAGTTGGGGACTATGCCCGCCAGTGCGCCGCGCTGTTCACAACACCGAAAAGCCACCGGAAACGAGCCCTTTTGTTCCCCAACATAGTCACCGCGATTGGGGAAGATAACGGCTGCTTGCTCGCTGCGGCGGCGTCCTTCAGGCCTCCCTGCTTTGTGTCCTATACCCCGACCGGTCAGAGCTCGGCAATTGGAACCAGCTGACACGTGGGTCCATTCCGCGTGGTCCTTGACGGCCGGCCTAAGAACGATCGTCATCGAGTTGCTCGGAGCAACCCGGTAGAAGCATAGTGTTGGCTGCCAACAGGCGAGACTTGCTTTCGCCGCTGCTAAACCAGGCTGGCTGTCGCCGTTCGTAATAGCTCCTCCGGGTCCAAAAAAATCTCGACTGGTCAGCGTTGACAACCGCTGGGCAAGAAGCGACCAGCTTGCGCCCGCGTAGTTTACCTGGCTTGCAACACAAGCTCCCAAGGCAAAACTAGAAGCAGCAAATCATGAACACAGGTAAGCATAGGTGGCACGCTCCAAACAACAAAGCACTGCTCCACACGTAAGCACTCGGAATTAACTAAGGATCCACCAGGCTTCCCTCTAGTGCCTAACAAAATCTTGCTGCAGAATACTGACCCCTTAATTTTGCCCGACTTTAGGGTCAAAGCGAGCGTCCACGTCATGTCTGAGATCGCCAAATACAGACTATATTGTATAATACGCGGTGGTGTGTCAAATCCTACAACATTTTGAAAAGAAACCCGATTCCTTATCAATCAAAGCTCTTATTTTCCTATAACACCAGAATATCGAAATTCTGCTTAAGATTTGCCCCACGCTCCGATTAATGTACGTGTTCTTCTCAAAGAAGCTTGAAAGCTCGATGACTGAGATTCAATGGTCCCAGTTGAACTCTCAAATATGCGACTGCGCATCACAATCTTCACTCATTCCCGTACTGGCTTTTCTTGAACTCTTTAAGTCAATGCTGCCCCTGGTCGCCGTAACCTACACACGAAGCTGCTACAGCTGTTCTCCACAAAATTCTGCAGCCTGACTATTCGGTTAATCTCCGAATGACACAAACGACTATCTAACCATGCGCCGCTAAACAAGGGTACGCAAATGCGTATAAATATAGGTATTTTTATTGCCCCTGCATTCCATTAGCTACACGGTCGTTATTGTAGCTACTATCCCTTGGTAACTCAACCAAGTTTGACGCGCCCGAATCTACTGAACACACAAAAGGAAACACGTGCCGCAATTCGGAGACAAAAGCCTTATGCAGTGAACGGTTCCAATTAAGGAATCAACGTCTCATCTACACTACTCTAGCTGGATTCTTGTGAGTGCCCTTGTCATTTGGTAGCACGGCCACTTGACACTCTTCACTGCTAGGTCAATGGCACAATAACCTTTATCGAAGTTATAAGAAAATACAACGATATCTGATGATATCCGATCATTAGCCCATAAGAAAGTTGCCTTTCTCTCCCCGATTTTATACACATAAAAAAGAGGAATAAAAGAAACAGCTACTTAGAATGGCTACGCGGCGTGAAAGCTGACTCACCACCCAGCGTTGAATGAATTAGTCTTTCAGACGCGCCCGCCGGTGTCGTGCTCTGACTGATTGTCCTGCTGTCGAAGCTTGACAAAAAGCTAATGATAAAAGCCATTCGTGATTGCGACTGTCACCTTCACAGCCCCTCGACGCGCTCAGAAAAACTTGATAGTGCATGCCAAGTGGATAACCGAGACTACGTAACGTGCTGTGGCCAGCGCGAGAAGCTGCTCGTTGTTCTCGCCCGAAGCAAGCTCGGCTACGCTGTCGCCCTGCGCGCTTCCTGGAATACCGTGCGGAAATTCAAGGATCCATCCTTCTTGTCAAGTGCACGCACTAAAGGCGCCTACATACGTGGTCTCGGTTGCTTGATGCCCACGCTCGCATCCTGAGAATTTCACGCAACTTAGCACCTCCTGACCCCTCGGGTCGCTTTGCCTGTTTTACAGCAAAAGCTTTACTGGCCGGGAACTTGCGATTTCGCCGCAGCGGTGCTCCGAGGAGGCACATGACGTCACAAGACGCGCCTCGCCGCGGATATTTCTCTCTCTCTCTCGCTCCCTAGTCAATACTGCGCATGCGCCACTAGTAGCACCGAGCCTCAGGTATTCCACCGCTGCGAAGCGCCACGCCTTTCCTCAAAATCCAACTTTAAATTTTCAGTTTTCCCTTTCTTCTTTGCCTCCCTCTTTTATTCCTTCTTTTACGGCGCGGTTCGAGTGTCCTCCGATATATGTGAGATGGTTACTGTGTCATTTCATTTCCTCAAAAACCAGACCAAACAATACAAATCAGCCGATGGCGTTCATAGAGTTTATTGGCGTTGACAACTTTGCAAAGGCCGTTAATTTTCATGAAGGGAAAGGCGCACAACCGGCTCAGTGGGTCAGTGTAGACTTCAATCTCGCTTTTATGTGCGTGGCGTTGGTGTCCAACTGCTAAAGCCTTTTCTGATTGCATTCCGCACACTAGATATGCAGCGCGCCCTCTCTGCCACCTTAGGAGGTGGCATGCAGTTAATGGTTGATCGCGAGAGATTGATCACGAAATGAACGCTGCGTCCTACATATTGCTGCATTGCCGCAAGTCAGCCACAACGCTGTCAGCGCTAATGCATTCAGGCCACATCTCTCTCTCAACACCGCCACATGTTTCAAAGCATGAATGAGGCGTCCACATATACAGGGTGCCAGCTATGCGCCCTTCATTTGCTCAAAGCCGTCGCCGGCTAGAACATTGTCAACGCCAATGTCAATGAACACAGTCAACGCCGACATCTTTCGCTTTGTATATCCTTATTTAGCTGAGCGAATCCACTTTATTTTTTCTCACGGCGTTTTTGTCAGCCGCGCCCGGTCTGAGTCTTATTCCAGGCCGATGCCCTTTGAAGCATTTTGCGCCTGCTCTGGTCGGAAAACGGAATCTTCATTTTGCGCCTGCTCTGGTCGGAAAACGGAATCTTCTTTTACCATTACTGTGGTCACTTTTAGAAGCACCTGCGCGTGCCGCCTGACCAGTAACTGTAGCTGCAGATCATAATGTGCGGGGCTAGCAAAAATTTTTTCCTTCCTTTTTAATATTATTTTAATGAACAACCACTACCACCACCACCACCAATGCGGGAAGATTTTTCTTTCCCTTCTGCCACATTTCCATTCATATGTGCTAAAATTAGCACCTGTCTGCGCTCCTGAAATTGGGGCTTGACATTTCATACGTTCTGTCTAGGACCTTGCGCTTTTCTTTTTTATCCACCCAGACTGTTCTGGGTGCGTCTCCTATCATAACTGCCTTCCTCTAGTTTTTAAGTCGTACCTCGGAAACCTTCATCCAATTCAAAGCTGGCCTCTTTGCCTTGACAGCAAAGTGTCAGCTTCACACAGCTGACAGTTGGACCTTCACCTGTCGCCGAGTTGGGCATTTCGCTTCCCTGAAGGTAGTCCGCCGCCTGCGTATCGCTCTGAAACGCACTGCCTGTCTAGAATCCGGCTCTCGTCCTCTGTTTCTGCGCGGCTTTCAAAAAATTCGGGGAAGGGGGGGACACTTTGTTTACCTAAATTGCAGTGAGGCGATAATAGAAAGTAATAGAAAGCATGTGCGGGCAAAGAATAAACACAAGGTTGAATGATAAAGAAGAGGTCCCAGCAAAATTGAAGTAATGCCTTATATTCACAGGATTTCCCACGGCCTCAAAAAGATTGCAGTGAAAATAGGTGTTAAAATTTGCATGTCAGCTCCAGAAAAATTATCCTGCATGTGTAAGAACACATGTCCAGACAAGCAGGATAGGAAGGAATGCTCTGTACGTCATCAGAACACCTTTTTTAACTTGCACCGGTAACGTTATATACAAGTTGCCGCTTTGATGTGGCAAGTTGTATATGGGGCTGACAGGCCGGTGCCTAATTAAGTGACTCAGCGAGCACCATACAAATGTTAGAAATCAGGGGCCAGGTAATTTGCCTCGTCACTGCCGTAATAACAAGTGCCGCCTAACTTCGAGGAGTGTTCAGTATTAGGAAAAAATAGGGATAAGAAAACAAGAGAAATAATGGAAGCTGGAGCAATGTAAAAAGAGGGATTGGGAAATTGTATCAGTGATCCTTCGGTGGTATTATCAAGGAAAGACATAGCTTTCTAAGATTCAAGGAGTGGGCGATAGTGTGAAACATGATTACTGATTGGTGGTTTTTATTTTTTTATCTCTTCCTTTGACACATCATGACTTTGATCAGATAATCATTGTTGTAGGGTATACCTGTACCTTACGTGATCTTTATAAGGCTGTCAGCGCCAAATAAAGTTCATTCAGTGTTAGCACTCGTGTTGTGTCCCCTCATTTGTGTGCGCTACGGATCCTCATGCTGAATGAGCTGTCGCAGAGGCACACCTAGCTGACTCTGTGACGGCCTGTGTAACCACTTTCTTTTGGCCTCGCTTTGCCGTTTGCCATCCCTGCCGGTTCTGTGCCATTTCAGAAACGTGTGTTGCGGCGCCATGCCTGCCCAACTGGAACATTTGGGGCTCTCTCTGGACGGAGATAGCCTCCCTCTTCGCTGCGTCGTCCACATTAAACCTCTTGAGCCTTGCGAGCTGCCTTTTTCGAACTAGAGGTTAAGCTCTTCTAGCTCCGCTGCTAGTTTCTCCATAGCTTCTTCCTGAGTTCTTTTATACTCCTGTTTCTCTGCCTCTTGTTCCTGCATTTCATTTCCTCAGCTCTTGTCCAATCTCCGCCTCCTTCATTCTTGACTGCGAATTGTCGAATCTCAAGTGCAAGCACCAATCGCTTTAGATCCTTTTCTTCTTTTTTAGCTTCGCACTTATAGCGTTCCTTATCTTTTTGCCACTGCCGATCAGCTTCCTTTTTCTTTTTACGTGCGTTCTCCTCCCCCTGTACCAAGGTGCACGTATTTACAAGCTGATCGTTAGACTCGACGTGTTTATAAACGGGCTCACACAGTTCAGTTTTTCTTATTTTGCTCTGCACTTCTACTGACAGTTACTCGCATAACAAAAGGAAGTCCGGCTTCGACAATTTCATAAAGTCCATGACAACGTTTTCTCCGCTTTGGCTGTGCTATCTTTAAAATGCCATGAGATTAAACCTTCTCAATTGATATACACTTGCCAGTGGTTCAAGATTATTCTTTGAAAATCTGAAGAATGGCGAATCATATAGCAAAAGCCGAAACGTTTGCCAGTGGAGAAAGCACGATGTCGCATGGTCCATCCCAGCTGTTGCCAACCAGTGTTAGGAACGGGGCTTCAATCCCACCGCTGGCACGTGTTGATAACGGGGCTTCATCCCCACCGCAGGCCGCCAGTGTAGAATATTGAGCATCAAAGCCACCGGTTCCACCAGAGTTGGAGACGGAGGGGCCCTTTAGTAGGCTGACTCGTTAAGCCCCGCAGGACCCGGCTCCGAAGGACGTTGTCGGACTACGTTAAGGAGGAAGAAAACCATACACTTGGTTTATATACAGTTTTACAAGCGTAAAAGCAAAACAGTACCTATTGGAATGCACTCGCGGTCGAGTTTTATGACGTTCACCTTCCCTAGATTCCCCAAGTTGACGACGCCCTCGCCGAGGTGGGAGTGGCCTGAAACACTTGTTCGCACAAACTCACACCACCCCACATATGAACATGCCCCCGCCACATTTTGAGCCTGGGAGAAAGGAGGATGCCATCGGATTAATCCCTCTAGCCAGCTGAAGTTTCCCACGCGTTGCCGACACCTGTGCTTTATCGGATGACAACCGACGCACAAGGCCGAACGCAAGGTCTGGAAGAGAGGCCGAAAAGTGGTCGTTTGTCCTGTGATGCCTGTGATGGTTGGGGGCGACGGCTGCCGCGGTGTTCACTGCGCTGAAGAGCCACCGGTAACGAGCCCCTTTTGTTCGCCGACATAGGTACGGTGATTGGGGAAAATAAAGGCCTCCGCTCTTTCGGGTCCCATACTCAGACCGGGCAGAGCTCAGTAATTAAAACCTGCTGATACCTGGGTCCATTACGCGTGGTTCTTGATGACAGGCCTGGGAACGATCACCATCGAGTTGCTCGGAGCAACCCGGTAGAAGCATAAGTGTTGGCTGCCACTACGAGAGAGTTGCTGTCGCCGCTGCTAAACCAGACTGGCTGTCGCCGTTCGTAACAGTATCATTTATCCCGGTGTGGTGCCTCTTAAAACGCGACTAAGAAGCTATGCATCAGCTGACTGTGCGATTTACGCCAGCGATAAGCAGTCGCGGCCCTTATTGCTTGCGATGGCGTAAATCTCGCAGCCAGGGCCTGCGTCTCAGCACTGTCATCTTCTTAGCGCAGCGGCAGCACACCCGGTCATATGTACTGTTCGTTTGTAGGTAGAAAATTTGAGAGCACGTCAGTCACGGCGCGCAAGCGGGCATGTCATGTGGCATTCTTATCTACATCGCGGGCATCTGCAGGGAGCGAAAAAAAAAGCGAATACGTAATAGATGGCAGGTTGGAAACCGCTAAATCGGACTTTTTGCGGAATGTTTGACAGCTTTCTCATTGCAACTTTTTATACATCCTCAGTGCTTGCGAATTTGCTTAATTAATCTCGACTAATTATGCAGTTAGGTACCATACAAAAATAGCGAAACCTTCTTCCTACATTAACTAGCAAAATTAATTTTGGTAGCGTCGCTTTAGAGTACCGCGGCATATTTTGAAATGGCGTAAGTTAGCAGGGACACCATGTATATTACCCCTACGAAGCTATGAATGCAGCGCGAATATTTTGCTCTCCCACAGGTAGGAAAGCAGCGGCTACTGGTTCTCCTATTACCAGTTCGATAGGCAAAGGTGAAGATGTTATGAATGCACACAAGCGGTGAACCAACCAAAGAGCGCTTTGCGATTGCTTTTGAAAAAAAAATACATCAGCTCTTGACATTCTGAGTGATTAACGCACCCCTGCTCTCTCGCACATTCATGAGGCAACAATAACGACCGTGTTTGGTGCTTCAACCCCTTCTTAGTGGCACACAGGAATAATCACGGATGCTAATTTGATCTTATACCCCATCGCGCTTCGAGAGCTGAAATTTCAAAGGCCATCTGCGCCTGGTACCGATGGCACACCGTCCAAGAATGGCGTACACGCCTGCTTAATTAGTTCTCCCCAGGACCTTGTATAGACCATCTCTGCAGGCTTTTCCGGTGCCTTGAGGAGTTCATTTTGGCCTCGAGAGCTGCTATTTGCTGTTCGACATTGCAAACTGCACAGTTATCGGTGAGCCTTAAAGATTTCCAAGGATTCCAAGACGATGCTGTGTGCTGGGTCCGCACCAGGAAAATCGTCGCCCGTCGTTCCTCTTGGCCTCCGGACGTCACGTGAGATTTTGGGGAAGAACCTTTCTGAGGTGCAGCTGTATCCTGTACCATTACGAGGGCTACCACTACCTCGCCTGGTAGTCCTCGACTGCAGCTCTCCTCACCACTTTCGCCAACAGGCCCGGTGCTTACGACAGCCTCTTCATGAAGATCAGGTTGCGAAAGCATGCTCGCGCTAAGAACGGGGACAAATATGTATAATAAGGAAGCCAACAGTCACCGAAACCAAGGTGCAAGAGGAATGTTTCTAATTTTTTTAATAATTTGTAATGCCATTCAATTGGTTTAAAGAAAATTACTTATAAAGCAGCATGAAAAAGCAACCATGCCGCCGATGGGATCCGAACTCACAACCTCCGAAATCGCGTCCGGTGTTCTATATTCGGAGGTCGTGGGTTCGGATCCAACCGGCGTCATGGTTGTTTTCTTTAAATCAATTGAATGGCATTACAAATTATAAAAAAAATTAGAAACATTCCTCTTGCGCCTTGGTTTCGATGACGCCTGGCCTGCAATATCACTGCCAATCCGCGCCACTCGGTAGTATGTCGTCGACGTCCTGAATAGCCCTGCTCATGTGCTATCCTGGCCAGCCAAGGTACCGACTCCATCCATGCTTTTGCCCATAAGGGAACCTAGTTACACGAAGTGCAATGCGACGCACGACCCTCACATCTTCTGGGGCATCTGTCATAGGCCAGCGCATTTAATATCAACACGAATTTTTTGCTGTTTCAACTACTGCAGGGCTCCAACATCTGGTCCGCAGATTAATTTCTGTTTTGAAGCAAAATACAAAATAAATTGTGTCGGATCATCACTCAGTGAACCCTCTCTTCTTCTTTAAAGAACACGGCGAATAATTTTGTTGAACATAATTTTTATAGTAGAGGTCAGGAATGCGGGGAATCAGGTTGAGGACTCTGCCGTGGAACGGATGAGGCTAGCAAACTTTACATGGAGGAATAATTAGAGACGACTTCTAGATACACATGCCGTGTAATGGACAGCCGCGTCTGCAATTAGCCAAGAATGTAAGTATAGGAGTGGAAGTGGTGGTATCATCTTTTATGAGGCTTCGAGGGAAGACACCTGTCGTCATTTCTCCATGCGGACTGTGTGCATAAATCAAGAGCACGATCACTTGAATAAGCTTTTCGCTGAAATGTGATTCCTTTACATTAAGATATCCGCTACTTCTTTTTGCGCATAATAACGACTTGAAGTGAAAAGCTACAAAAATCTAAGATTTGGTTTCTTGACTTATGGTTTCGGCAGTTAGCACACATATCTGGGCAAATGGATGCAACAAAATTTTTCCAGTCTTGATTTCATCTGCGATATCTACAAGCAAAGAGCCAGCTGGGACCACTTAGTCATGCATACTGAACGTTTTTACGCGTTGTAGCGGCAGAATTACATGAATAGCACAGATTAACAGCACAACGCGAGTGCGATATGTGCCCTCAGTCTGGGTATTAAGCAATCTCAATGCTCTCCGCAGTGCGCATGAGTGTTGCGAAAAGTCTTATATAGCGTGGAGAATAATGGTGATGTAATTTCGTTTCATTTAATTTTAATACCTTAAACACCCACCAAAGGTATTACATAAGGGGTGCTTCCGCCCTCCCATTTCGTAGGTTATCATTTTCTCGAGTGGCATCCCAACACTTAGCGCAAGTACGAAACGCTTCTTAGTTAAACATGTGGCATTATACAACACAATTGGCAATTTTGCCGTTGTCTGGCCCAGATGACACAATATTATCCAGCGTGGCTCAACTCCTCAGGCCTGAATGCGTATTATCGCTTTCCAAGAAACACATCTCTTATATGCGCCTTCCTAATGGAACCAGATCTCCTCATTTGCGCGATCGGAAATTTGCATCTTAGCTTCGAAGCTTAATCTCCGTATTTAAGTCCAGCATTGTGCGAGAAAGAAGGTTGAAGCGCGCCACACATAATTTTTACGAAATTTGTGTGGCGCAACAAAGGTTCTTCACCGGACAATTTAAAATGACATTGAAACCATGCCTTGCAATAAAAGCTTTCATTCGTAATGGAAGAGTAGGATTTTGTGTGACCTGTTTGTGCTTATGTGACCGTTTAGCAGATGGAAAAGCCGCTTGAGGGATCGTCGCACAGAATCATTGCTCTCAAAATTTCTTCTGTTCTAATAACAGTGTCCTTTGCTGAGAGGAGTATATACTTGCCAAGATGAACCTCCTGACTGCCTTTTCTGGACGCGCGTAGTATTTCGCGGAATGCCGACGCAAGGGTCGCGTTATGGTTTTGTTGACGTAAAAAAATGTGACTGCATTCGAGAATGCAGCCTGGTTGAGAAAGCATGTAGGCGGAAAAAGTTGGGAAAATTGGTTATTGGTGAACAGAAATGGCCCAGTATCTGTCTTACATCTCGGCGGACACCTGAACTAGGGAAGGGATGAAGGAGGGGCTGAGAGAAGAAAGGAAGAAAGAGGTGCCGTAGTGGAGGGTTCCAGAATAATTTCGACTACCTGGGGATCATTAACGTGCACTGATATCGCAGAGCACAGGGGCGCCTTTGCGTTTCGCCTCTATCGAAACGCGGCCGCAGTGGTCTGGTTCGAACCCGGGTACTCCAGATCAGTAGCCGAGTGCCCTAACCACTGAGCTACTGAGAAGGCCAGTGAGAGTTTTCGTCCATACACAAGCCATACAAGAAAGGTTCTGTGTCTCAGTGGATTGCGCTCTCAGTTCCAATTCATGAGGCAGCAGTCAGACTAGTTCACAGCAAAATAATTCTCCTCTTTTTTCCACCAACAATGAACAGCACGCCTATCATTTTACTTGTTCATTAGCTGTTTGTTGTATTTTACGTTACATTCAAGGTTTATATTGAGCCCGTATCATCATTTCATTATTCATGACACGAGCCGGGATGCCATATCAGCAGTTTCTACATAGTACGGCTGAGAGAACAAAAATACGCTGCGTGTTTCTAAGACCTTTGTGAGACTACTGCTATCTACATTGTGTTCTAGAGTTTACTGCGCCTTTCCTGCAGTGCACTTCTTGCTTACAAAATATTCACGCTGATATGGTAGACTACTGTAATTTTTCGTTTTGTCGAAGGTAATATTTACTTAAGGTTTTCGTGACCGTAGGAAGCTGTGTTATTTTGCTTAGTATACGTACCCGGTAAGGAGGAAAAATATGTCAGGATTTCCCACTCCAGGCCTTAAGTGACTAAAAAAGTCGACAATCGCCCTGTTAGCATCTACGTATGCACCGCGCCTATAGAAGCTCCGGTCCTGGAAAAAGATTTCTTTAGTTTAGTAAAACAACAGAACATGAAGAACAAAGAACGTCATCAAAGGGAAACGCGAAAGAAATACTGAAATTAAAAAGAAGTGCAAGCAGCAACATGCCCGAAGTAAAAATCATCAAAGGGTGCAAGGTCAAGCAAGCCACCAGATTTGCCGTTTCGACAAATATATGCCACCACCATCTGGAAGATGTTTAAGGAGCGTTGGCTGTTGGGTAGCGCAATCTAGCGTCCATGCGATCTATTATCACTTGATTAGGCTACTTTCATAACTTCACGGCGGGCGGGTGCCTACTGCCTTGAGGTCTGATATTTTTTACTAATTTTGCCCGAAAATATTTTTCGACTATTTGTAGGGCCATTTTCCTTACCTCAAGGCAGTAAGTGCCCTGTCGCCGTAGGTTAAGAAATTGTGAGATGCCGAGTGCTGACGTCATGACCGCCTAGTTAAGCATAACCATGACTAAATATTAACCCAATTAGGCGATATTTGTGTCCAGTCTGTTCTCGTCATCGAGCCCGTTAAGGATATGCCATTAGTTAGATCATGACCTCTTCGGGTAATTAATGAGAAAAAATCAAATTTAAGTTTCTTTGTATATAAATTATGACTTCATTCGTTAATATTGGCCTCTAGTGTGTTCTGCTCATCCAGAGGGTTCCAAATATCTAACTAGTTTTATGATGACTTCATTATTTCTTTGTTATTATCGATTAAACATAATCGCGTGACTAGTAAATTATGAAATCGCAAAATCAGTGACCTCACCAGTTAATCACCAATTCGATATACTGATGACGTCACCAATCAATCACCAATATGGTTGCTATATCAATCTACTATGAGGGCCGCCGTCTTGAATTTCTCGGACTTAAAAAAAGCTGAAGCGGAAGACAGGTGGTAGCAGACCCCAAGAAATCGAGAAACGTGATGAATCAGAGCTAACGCTCTTAAAACTCGATTCGTTTATCGCGTTCACTTAACAACTGGCAAGGGTTCCATTGGCCAAACGTGGCATTGCATTACTGCACGATGAAGAATGTCTAGGCATCTGTCTACGCATTGCCGAGAATCTAAACCTTGCATAAGGATAAAAAAATTTCCAAGATACAGGCACTGCAGTCACACATATTGAGCAGCGCAACAATGAAATTTAGGTTCTTTGTAGAGCAAAAGAAAGATGTTGAGCCTTCCAGAAGACCAATGGACTTACTCTCCTTTAGCCCATGTCCCAAAAAGTACGCTAGAGACCAAGCTGCAACAAATGCTCACCCGAGCGTTCAAGTTCACTCCTTGTCATCGATGCATATGAGAGGAGTGGGGTTCGCTCCCGAGTGCCACCGGTTCCCACTGGTTATGCAATGGTTACAAGGTTTCCCCTGGCCTGATGTTTGGCCTATCTGGTGTGAACTTATTGAGAAATGTGGCTATGAGCCCACCTTGTGTAGAAGAAAATACCTTGTGCTATGACGCTCTTTGGTCAAAGCTGCCGTTGGACCATAAAAATTCATTATCCTCCTCTTCATCCACACCACATAACCCTCTAATTATAGTTACGGTCCAGGTATCAGTGCCTGCAGTATACTATATACAGCCCGCCTAATGTCCAGAAGAACGGCGTTCCGCTTCGGCCTAATGTCGGCTTTCCCAGGCCACCACCGTACAGAATATAGGCCTACCTTCACAAATTATTGATTGTTATACCTGGTAAGGCCTCATCACTCGACGAAAATTTCTTAGCATCTGCATCCATGTTAAAGTTAATCACGCTGAAGGAAGAAAACTTCACGGTGTCGATCGACGTCGCGTCGCTTTTCGTTAGCTTCTGGAAGAACGCGGAATATAGTTTTGAGCGGACGCCGCTTATCTGCGCTCCATGGAATTCTCGTCCTGTGCGCCCAAGATCCATTCGTAGGTCAACATATTTGTTCGGATTACAAGTATAACGTCGAGAACTACTCGAGTATCGTTTTTATCTCAAGGAGTGACTTTTTTGACAATATGTGGGACTTTGAAGCCCACGCCAAAACGTGGAATCGCTAAGCCTCGCAAGCACTTCGGCACCGGGTCCGGCGCCCGTCGCCGAGTTCGGCCTGTCCGGTGAGCAGCTACTCCGTTACGGCTTCGACGATGGATGTGGACCACACCCATGGCTACGACGCCCTCTGTAGGATTCGGAAGTTTTCCGAGCAGCACGAAACAAGGTGAGACGAGCTTTGATAATTCACAGCCAGAACTTGGATGGAAGACGAGATACCTCAGGGCAGGATAGAGCGCACAAGGGCACCCGGCTCCGGATGCGCACAAAGATGGCCAGAAGTCACCAGCGGCGGATCCCACGAGCCGCGAAAGGCCCCCGAGACTGCTTGACCTCGACAAGCATGCATTTAAAGCGATTATCATGCCCAGAGACCGTTTCGACATAAAAATGTGCGGCGAGATGGTACAACCACTTAACCTCGCGTTCGAAAACGCGAAAACGCGAAAAACGTTTAATCTTGGTTCAAGCTTGAGCCGTCCTGTCGGAGTGGTAGCGTCTCCGCCTCAAACGCCAAAGGCCCTGGTTCGATTCCGGTCATCGCCGCAGGTTTCTTTTTTCTTCAGTGAGTACATGTGCGGGGGGTTTTAGTGGCTCCCATAAATGCCGCCACCAAATACGTTGGCTTGCGGTAAAGCGCAGGCTCTGCTAAGGCGCATTTATTCTGCCACGTAACGGGCGCGCGCGCGCTCTACGGGGACGTCACGTCGGCCAAAGCGAGGCCCTCTATACTCCAACTGCGCTTGACCGCCGACGCGTTCGGCGCCTTCGGCGCACTCTGACCCCACTGGCGGAGACTTGGAGCACGTCTCTATTTCGCGCCGAGTGCGCCAGCCGCCGCCGGCACGGCCAGACCGATACGGCTGCGCGGCGAGGCGCGCGCTGTGACATCATGTGCCTCCTCGGAGCACCGCAACGGCGAAATCGCAATTTCCCGGCCAGCTGTGTTTTCGCTTTAAAAAAATTACAGTATTGCACTTTCCTGCTTATTAAAGGACATGCGAAAGCCTTTCCCAGTCCACTTTCTCTATCCATTTTTCAATTTTTCTGCATTTAGTGTTTCTTTTTGCTTATAGCGCGAGAGCGAATACAGCTCGTGGCGTCGAAAAGCCGTCGGCGCCGTAATAGTAGTAGTTGTCGGCACGGGATAAAGGAAATAATAGAGAGTGATAGCACTGCGTGATCGGCGATCCGCTTCCACGGGCACCACTGACACAGTGACACGTGACCACTGAGTACGCATTGGTTGGCATCGACACATCAGGCGTGCACGCAGGTGACGGGTACATGGCGCCATCTCGCACTTTCAGGGCGTTCTGCGCACGCGCAGTGGCGCCCCGCGGAAGCGGTTCACGGTAACGCATCACGGATCACGCTATGCTATAGCTCTCTAATGTTTTTCTTACAGTGTGGGTGTCCACCGAGATATGTGAGACAGGTGTCATTTCCTTTCCTTAAAATTTGCAGCGGCAAGGGGCGCCGCCGAACCGGCAATGGTGTTATGTGGACTCTCTGACAACGCTGCAGCACGTTGTCGCGTCCGACTCTTATTTTTATTTCTATTTCTTTACGTTTATTTTGTTCCTGCCTTTTTATTTATATAATATATTTGTTGCTTAAGAACTTTTTATTAAAGAACTTTTCCATTCATGTTTTATTATTTTAATACAGCTTTGACAGTTTGCCCGGACAACTTCTCTGTACAACTTCCGCCCAAGCCGCTCATGAGCCAAGAAAGACTTTCGCCTTTAAAATCGGGAGTGCTTTAACTCTTCTGAACCTCCACCGAGCGAAAGCTTCATAACACTTGGCTTGGAAAGCTTCATAACACTGGACTTCGCTTGGTTAGACGCTTGAAACGCCTCGTTTCAGGCGTACTGTCAGCCGCGCTCTCACCCATGGCGAAACTGCAGGCGAGAGCGACGCCGCCTCCTTAAGCGAACGCTTAGTCACGTGCATAGTCGCATGACCACATCTTGACGAAGTGGCGTTTGGCGGACCGCAGTCGGAGCGGTGGTGCGGCGGTTGCAGCCGCGACGAATCACGGGGTCTGACGTCACAGCCAAACTACCGTCGCTTCCCCGCTGAAGGTCACACTGCAACACTCGATAATCTTAGCGAAACATGGTGTTGTAGAGCAATCGCTGCAAAGCACAAGTTATTGCCCAGAAAAAGAATCAATCTAGCGCCGCCTGCAGACGCGAACGCTGCCTTCACCAACCCATCTTGAAATTTAGGCTTGAGCTCACACCCCAAGACCACCCCTGAATACTTTCTCCTATCCTGCGAGACCTCAGAACATGGGAGGACTGGAAGACCTAATTGCGGTCAACGAACCTAGCCAGGCTGGAGATCGCAGTCAGCCGGGCCGCATACATTACGGACCAACATTACATGAACGTATAGACCGTGAGTGGAGTCGTGCGGAGACGCAGGCTGCCTGCGTTCCTCGAGTTCTCGCGCAAAATAAATGATGCTTTCGGCTGACGGCACGCGTGGAGTTTTCTAAGCACTCGGGCAGCGCCGTACGTTCGGCAGGGACGAGCATGACGTGCGTGAGCGCCCCTGCGCCACCGTGGAGGCCGACCTTGGAGACAGTGGAGCGCGGTGCAATCCCTTAGTGCAGCGTGCGCTAGCAGACATCACAGGCAAACGACGCTGTTGACGCAAAAAATTTCACTACACAGGGGCAGACAGAGAGCATAGACAAACAGAAATTGCAGATGCAGCATCATAAGTAGGCACTTTTTCAGAATTTTATGGTGAAAGTATGTTTTAAAGAAATGTTGAACTTTAGAGCAGCTGCAAAGCACTTATTCTCGCTGTAATCACACAGCCGCCGGCCGGCGAACCATGTGTATTGCCGTTATCCGAAAATTAAAGTTTTTCAATATCTATACAGCGAAGCAGTATACCTCTACCGTCAGAGGAAATTTTTGTGTCGTCTGCGTCGTCAGAAAAAACGCCGGGCTAGAAATTGAATGCTACTCCGAGTGGAAAAGTACCCAACAGCATAGAAGTCATATATCATACTGATCATAAAGCAGTCCTAATAAAGAAGTTTAAAAAATAAGAAAAAGAACAAAACAAAACAATAAAAATATTAATGAAAATCGAAAAATACACGAGAACAAAAAAGGAAATAAAAAATAAAATGTTAAAGATAAAAGGAAAACAATAAAAACAAAACAAATAAAAAACAATACGAAATAATAAAAATGTTTGCGGTAAACCGCCTATGTAAACAGGCATACAGCATCATATCGGTAGTCGTTTTCTTTAAGATAAACACACAAAAAGCATCAACGCACATGATGGATGATAGGACGCGTGTGAGGAATGGGACCACGGTTTCACCAATGCAACTCAACCAACTACCATTCATGGTTCATGCATTGATTTAGCCTTAGCAAAGCATAACTGAAAATGAAAATCACGTGTATATCATACTGATCACAAAGCAGTCGTGAATGTTATGATGCAACAAATGGTAATATTAGTCAGCACATTTCACTTGTCTTTGGTTTAACTCTTTGTAGAGCCATGTGTGTGATTTTTCAAGTGAAGTTTCAATGGGTAATTTGGTGGCGTTTTACAGCTTCCGGGCCACTTTCACAGCGTGGATTGGAGCCATAATAATTTTTTAGCTTTGCTAGTCCTGCGTTAGCTCGGGCAGTGAACGAAACATGCTGTTTATCCAGCATGCGTGCACTTCATAACATCGTACTTTTGTCAACACGTGCGAACGGGTTAAATGATGTCGATAAATCGACAATGTGGGAAGCTGACTTTGGATTGAGAATCGCCTGCAGACATTTTCAGAACTTACTCGGGCTTAAGCTCTGAGGTGTATGCATCGAAACCGCAAGCATAACGCAGTGCTGTGGTGTCTGACAAACCTGCACTAGCACAATCAGTATTTCGCGAGCATGCTCGTGAGTCCCGAGTTTCCCACCCGTTCTATGCACGCGTGTTACAAGCACTCTCCTCCGCATTGTTACTCGAGGTTGTTGCTGATTATAATAAATGCTGACTGTGGTCGTTGGCGTCGGCTACTCGTAAGACCGGCCTCTGAGATCGTCAAGGGTATCGGAGGCCACAGTGAACAGAGGGCAGAAAGCGCCACGGCGTGCAAGGTGGACGTCACTTCCTGCACACCGTCATATAGGCAGTGCGTCTCAAGAAAAGACACGCATAGTTTCGCTGCAACGGAACAAAGAGTTCCAAAAACTGCGACGGTCAAACTGAACAGACAATTGCAGGCAATAGAGCCGGAGCCATATAGCAGCCCTGCTGAACCCCTTCGTAGTGAGCGCTTGAGGATAAACGCCAGAAGCTGCAAATGAAGGAAAAAATGAAAACGGATTACCTCAGCTAATCTAGGATACACAAAGCGATAGCTACCGGCGTTAATTGTGTTCATTGGCTTTGACGTTGACAGCATTTTAGACGCCGGTGATGAGGAAGGGCACATAGCTGGATATCTGCGTCAGTAGACATCTCAATCGCGCTTTGAGTTAAGTGGCGTGGTGAGAGAGAGATGTGGGCTATATGCATTAGCGCTGACAACCTTGTGGTAGACACGCGACACTGCAGCAATAGACCGCAGCGTTCATTACTACTAATAATATTATCTGTTATTCGCTTCATCTCGTAAGTAAATACATTAGGGGACCAACTTCTCTCGATCAACCATTAACTGCGACCTGCCAGGGTGGCAGGGTGGTGGTGGTGAAAACTATTATTTGGTGGAATAGAGTTTGGGATCCACACAGTGGCCCCGCTACATGATCAGCGTCCCTTTTCTGGGACACCACACGAAGAGACCCCGTCTAGCGCCCGTTTAAACAGAGCCATTTGGGACTCAAGCGAGGAGCAGTTGAGGAGGGCAGTCTCCCCATGCCTCTCGGGAAGGGGTGGGGAAGCGGGAGGTGGGGATTTTGAGTACATGTTCACACCATGAGGAAGATGTCACAGGTCTTCCGATAATGCGGGCATCGCCCATCCGTGTTAAGATAATGTTTGATGATTTCAGGACAGAATAGAGTACCTGCCTGCAGGCGCCCTAAAGTTCACTCCTTCGTCTTACTCGGCCCCTTAGTTGGGGCCGGGAAAAGGCGGTGGTTGTTATAATGTGTTATGATTTCCCTGAACCACAGCAGGGTGGGCGTGCTGCCCAGCCAGTGTGCGGAAAGCAATCAAAGCAGTTTCTTGCAGTTTGACACCAACGCAACTATTTGACGGTAACATTTGGTGTCCACAGACCCAGAGGGCCAGTTTTGCGCCTTTCCTTTCGAGAAAATGAACGACCTCTACAGCGTTGTCAACGTCAATGAAACCAATGAACGACAGTGGCTCACTTGTTTTGTTCGGTGTTTGAGGAAAATAAATGGCGCAGTAACTGTCTCACATATCTCGGTGGAAACCCGAACCACGCCGTAAGTGAACGAATAAAAGCGGGAGGAAAAGCAGAAAGGGAGAAAGAGGAAACTGAAAATTGTATTCTAATGAAAGGCGCGGGGACTTTTCTTGGAAGAAGAGGCAGCCCAAGAACGATTCCGCTGAGCACTGAGCACACGCGACGCGCAGAGAGGCCTGGCTGCCATCTCGGACATCGTTCGACCCAGTGGCGTTCGTCCTGTTCATCGCTGCCCCGACGGCTCTGCTCTGCTGGGAACGATCGGCTAAGTTTCGGGTGGCTGATTGTGGCATTTTCTCTCTGCGTCTTTGCGCGGTGAGGCAGTAAGCCCGGACTATGTCCACAAAGTTTCCCTGCCAGAGGAGTTCCCTCTGGTCGGCTTCTCTGTCAACTGATCTCCTACCGTTGGAAGCTTTTTTGCGCAGTGGTGTCGGAAGTATCCCTGTCGCGCTGGTGCCTAAGGATGGCGGTGCTATCAGGATGAGCAACCCTGGTGTTGTTCGGGCTGCTCTCCAGTCGACGACTTCTCATTATGAGTCAATCTCAGAGGTTCGCCAGTTTGGACGCGGTGAGATTCTGTGCAGATCGCCAGACCTTGCCTGTGTAAGAGATTTACTAAACTCCTCATCCTTTGCCTCCCTTCGGGTAAGTTCTTTCATCCCTTCTCATCTGGCGTGCACGAAAGGTATTGTACGAGGCGTAGACTCTTCCCTGTCTCCGGCAGAGACTCTTGAGCTTCTGTCGGCTGCAGGTGTTGTTGCTGTGCACCGCTGTAGCCGGGATGTAAACAACGTGCGGATGCCCACTGAATCAGTGATTGCTACCTTTGCCGGCACTTCCTGCCCCTCTGAAATCAAGGCATGGCCTCTAATTTTTCGGGTAGACCCATTATCATCTCGGCCTCTGCAGTGTAACAACTGCTGGCGCTATGGACATAGCGCTGGCGGTTGCAAATCCAACTTGAGGTGTTGCAACTGTGGGGATGGTCATTCAACAAGCACCTGCACTGAGAAGAATGAGAAGTGTTGCCTTTGCGGTGGTGCGCACTCTGCAAACTACTCAAATTTTCTCTCTCGAGCTCAGGAAATTCAAATTCTGGAAATAATTGACAGGAAACGCTGTTCGCGCCGTGACGCTATTTCAGAGGTCAAAGAACGTGCCCAAGGTTATGCCGGTGTGACCGCTCGGCAAGGGGTCATGCTAGACTCAACGCTGTCCCAGGCAATTGCGGCTGCTGTGGAGGCTTCGATGTCTAAAATGGTAGAAAAGATTGTCGCAAGTGTCTCGGGGTGCTTTACAAACGTTCTAGCGACTCAGATTACACATGCAGTGCAGGCTAGTTTGGCACCTCTTTCGACAACAATTCCCTCTCCTCTTATCCGGTCTTAAATTCCAGTAGCATCACAACCCCAGGAACAAACTTCTGTCACTTCCGCTGTACCTACCTCGGGTACTTCGAGGGATGTTGATATAATGTATGATTCCGAGATGGTGGAGATTGATGCGCGGCTTCTTAAGCGCAGTTTGTCCCCCATGTCTCATTCGTTGTCTTCTCAGGGCACCCAGCCCAAATCAAAGAAGAAGCAGCTTGGCACTAAACCCAAGGATACCATTTTGGAGCAGGCAGTTGCTGCTGCTAGACTTTCGCAGCCATAGCGTCGTTGCGAGTTCTGCAGTGGAACTGTCGCTATATTCTTTCCGCTTCCCCAGATTTACACTGCCTTTCTACTCAGCTTAATCCGGATGTCATAATTCTGCAAGAAACGTGGCTTTCAACCGACAAACATTTTCATATCAAAAATTACCGGTCATTTCGCCTAGACCGCCTGTCAAGAGGCGGGGGTTTACTAACTTTAGTCTCTTCAAAATTTTGCCACAGGGCTGTGGTATCTTTTCAACAAATGTCTCCTGACTGTGAGATTTTGGCAATAGACTTTGTACTTCCTGGGTGCTCTCCATTTTCACTAGCAAATGGTTATTTCCCCAATGGAGTCCAGGATGTTAGACCTCTGGATTTTTTACTCGTAAACTGTAAAAACCCAGTTCTCGTGGCTGGTGACTTCAATTCTCACCATGTGTCTTGGGGTTTTAGGACTAATTCATGCAGCAAGCGCCTTTGGGACTGGGTTTCTGATCACAACCTGATGTGCTTAAATTCAGGATCGGCCACTTATCTTCGCTCACACACTCAATCTGTTTTAGATCTCACGTTCATTAGTCCTGGAATTGGCGTAACGAATTGGTCGACAGTTGATAGCGGCACTTCAAGTGATCATATACCTATTCATTTTGATATCATATGTCGTGTTACTCCAGCGTCTTCTCAGTTGCGGTCAAATGTAAATTATGACAGATTTCAGACGGCGTTGCGCTCTGCCCTTGCTCCAGTGTCTAACATCGCCGAGGTCCACCAGTCAGCAAGCATATGTCTGGCTATTGAGGAAAGCCGTAAAAAGTCGGAGTTCCTGGTGAGGCCAACAAAAGCGAATTCTTCTAACTGGTGGAATGCGGACTGTAAAAGAGATTACAGGCGGAGGAAGGCAGCATGGAAAAAGCTTCTTCATAACCAATGCCCGAATAACTGGAGTGATTATAAATTTATTGCAGCCACGTTTAAACGCACAGTTTCTCACGCAAAGGAAAAATATGACTCAGAACACTTCGATTATCTTTCAAAGGCGGGCAACCGACGTGCACTATTCGGTTTTCTACGGTCTAGAAAACAGCTCATGTCCTCTCATAATTTTCAGTCATTTGTTATGTCACCTGTAGAAGCTATACAGGCGGTTGAATTAATAGCCACAGGCCTGCAAAAGCGGTTCTCGTCTTTACTACCTATGCGACCATTGTTGTTTGCACCAGTCGTACCAAATGATAATGCCTCACAAGTAAATCTATCAGAGCTTTCACAAGTTGTCCAGAGATTGCCAGCTGCTGCTCCTGGCCCTGATGGTGTTACCACGAAGATGCTCAAGATTCTATTTGAAGAGTCTCCCAACTCCTTATTGCACCTAATAAACTACTCTCAAACACGCTTGGATACCTTCTGAGTGGAAGCTGTCCAAGGTGATCCCTTTACTTAAAAATCAGAGTGGAGGCTATGAATTGGATAATATTAGGCCAATTTCTTTAACATAAAACGTGGTAAAGTTGATAGAAAGGTTGTTACTAATTCAGGTGTCAGCCATTGTGGACCCCAAAAGTATACTCAGCCCGTGCCAACTCGGTTTCCGGCCACGGTGTTCGATATGGAATGTACATGCTGATCTTGAGAGCAGAATTCTCCTTGCTCGTCGCCAACGCCTGGTCGCGGCTTTGGTTACGTTAGATGCCGCCAAAGCTTACGACAGTGTAGAACACTTCATCCTGATACATAGGCTAGTGTGACATTCCGTGTGTGCTACGAGGATCCACGTTCGACGGCGCGGCGTAGACGGAGACCCGTGACAGCGGCATCATCAATTACCCAGCCATGCTCTTTGAGTGACGACCAGAAAAACCGGACCCGCCGCCGTCCCGGGGAAACAGGCTTTATCCTCCCCAATTTCCGGTTACATTCCAGGACAAGGGAGCTGTCAGCGGGCCAGAGCGCTCCGTACCACAGCCGACGCTATGCGCTACCGCGAAGACGACATTCTTTCCCTCCCCCCCCTTTGTCGTGGGCTATCGCCGGGAAGGCACCCACAGCTTCCCAGAAGGGCCGCGACGGACACCTGTCATGGCGGACAGGCAGTACTCGCCAAGAATGTGGAAAGACAGGCGCTAGTGAATTAGCTCCGAAGAGAGAGCCTGTGTATACTCTCACTTGAGAGAGAGTGGTGGCGTTTTTGTTGTTTATTTAGTTTGTATTGTTAACAGACTCTGGGTTCGAGGCTAAGCCCAACCCAAAGGGGTGGTCCCCATCTCGCATGTTATTTTGGATTGGAGAATTGATGCTTTGGGCGGGCCACTGGAAATGACCGCCCTTAGTCCTTTGTTAATCAAGTGCTTAAAAGCACATGTAAACGGATGCAGTCCAGTCTGAGCTGGGGCTCCATGCTTAGCATGTAATGTGATGCTACTTAGGCACTAACCTGCCCGGTCGATGAGTAAAGTAGTGCAAAGTTTGCTCTGTTGTAAAATTATGCTCTGCTGTCATCATCTACAAGCTCGCCTCCTGTTCATCTTCCAAGCCGAACGACACTAGAGGAAGGGTTTGTGAACCATCCTCGAAGAAACGGACGACTATTGAAATTCTACTGCATACACGCTCAGGACGACATCGTTAGCGAAGAGGGCCTTCAGCGCCGAAGCCCGACGGCGTGCAGCTTCTGCCAGCAACCGCTCGAGCCCAACTCCGGAGCCACTCCATCGCCCCATGAAGTCGTCGGCACGTAAGCTCGGACGCCCCAGCCTCTGATGTATAACCTTAATCATGTGTAATTATTGAATATACCTGTTTGTTTAAACTGAGCCATACGGTGTCTCTTTGCCTCTTCGTCCCGTGTGGACCTGCGCATTATGGGGGTCATCACACTGGTGTCAGAAGTGGGGTCTCAAAAGCAAATGTCCTCTGAATGCTGTGACATTCATGACTTCAAAATTGTAATCAAAAGGGAATCACGGGACTGATTGTGGGACTTTTACCCCCATTTGAGAGGCTTGAGGCACTGGAGGGCTTGAAAAAAAAAATGACTGTATCTGAGGGAGCTCCCACTCCACAGCCGTCGCTCGGAGCAAGCATGCTGGCATTAGGAAGCGTCATTCCGACGTTTACGGGAGATAAGACAGGGGTTCCAATCTGCGATTTCTTTTCCATGCTAGAAGAGATTGGGAAAATGGGGGGATGGTCCGATGCTCAAATGCTGGGAATGGCGAGGTGTAAGATGGCAGGAGCTGCTCATGATTTTGCATGGCGAGACGAAAAAGTAAAATCCACAAAATCATTTGCGGAATTTAAGAAGCTCGCGTTTGAGCATTTTGACACTGAACCACGTCACGTGCGAGTACAGAGGTTCCGTGACGCCGGACAGATGGTAGGGGAGGACGTGCGAACGTTTGCGTCGCGGCTTCAGCGCTTAGCGCGCGATACGTTAAGCAGGGAGGAGGAAGGAGACCAGCTTAAGAAGAAATACGCGGAGGATATACTTAAAGAGGAAATGACCGCTTTGTTCGTGGCTGGTCTGCAAGACCCCGTGCGCCGGTTCGTGCTCTCGCGCAAGCCGAGCAATTTCGACCAAGCCGTGGAGGCCGCATTGGATGAGGAACAAAATGAGGCGTTAACGACAGCCGCAGCGAGAGTACGCGTCATAGAGAGAGCGGTGCTCAACCCTGAGGTTGCTCTCTTGACAGAGCGGTTAGATCGCTTAGAACAGCTGCTATCTCAGCAGGTAGAATGCCAGGTTGAAGCGCGCGCTCAACAGCGCTCATTCGCTGGAAACCGGAGACCGCCACAAAGCTACAGGCGCGGTATGCGAGATTTTGAAGAAATCGTATGCTTCGCTTGCCAGGGTCGCGGACACATCGCCAGGTTCTGCCAAAACGTGCGCCGTGGGGAGCCACAAAGAGAAGCAGGCGAGACACGCCCTAAGCAAGCCTACAGCGGGGCTCCAGATACCGAGACAAAAAACTAGTTAGTCCTCCCCAGCCTGAGGAGCGTGGGGAGGGAGCAGTAGATGATGAGGTGGTGGTAGTTTGTGTGGCCGACGAGGCATGCCCTGTTGTGCGTTGCAAGTTAAATGGTTGTTGTATGGAATTGTTGATAGATACGGGGTCAAAGGTGACATTGCTTAAGGAGAGCAGTTTTAACACGCTTCGAAGGAAGGGGGACCGCGAGGTGTTGGAAGCGTCTGGTGGTATGGCAACCAAATTTGTAGGCATAACGGGGGATCCTCTTGGCATAAGTGGACTCTACCGGTTACACTTCTCTCTCGGCGGAATTGCATTGGAGCACCCCTGCTACGTATGCCCGGACACGGTGTCTCTGCCAAACGGAGTGTCAGGTATATTAGGGCAGGATTTTTTGAGAAAAGGGAAGGTAGTAGTCTCATTCTCTGAGGAAGAGGTTAATGCGGGCGGCTCAAAGGTTCCGTTTTTGAACAGGAGAGGGGCTGAGATTCGCATTACCGATATTGACACCCGTCAAACAGTGGGATCATTGGAGAAGGTATATTCGCGGGTTGCCGTCCGGCTGGTCGAGGAGGCGGTCGTCCTTCCTTGGTCGGAGCACATTTTGTACGCGTTTGTGCCTTCAGATGTAGAGAGCGGCGCCGTGGGAGTGCTTGAGCCGGTCGACTCTCTCAGCAATGGCCTGAAGGCAGCCGCGTGCCTCGTGACAGTTAATGACGCCCACAGAGTGCCCCTACGGGTGGTTAACTGTAGCCAGCAGCCACTGAGCCTTCCCAAGAACAAAACATTGGCTTTCTTCACCTCTGCGATAGAGCAACGTGAGCCCACCGATACGGTACTCGCAACTGTAGAGCATGCTAGTCCTTCGGCTGCTCCAAAGGTGTCGTTCGATCTTTCTCACGTAAAATCCAGGGAGAGGGAGGCTCTGGCTGGTTTGCTGAACGACTACTCGGAGGTATTCGCCGCGTCCAACCTGGATTTGGGCTGCTGTGGCGTTATAAAGCACATGATAGAAACCGGCACTTCATCGCCCGTTTACCAGCGTGCGTACAGGATTCCTTACTCCCAACGTGAGGAGATGGAGCGGCAGGTGCAGGACCTGATTGATCGCGGCATTGTCGAACACTCAAAGTCACCCTGGGGAGCACCAGCACTATTGGTGGAAAAGCCAGATGGCTCGTATCGATTGGTAGTGGACTACCGCAAACTAAATGCCGTAACTCGCATCGATCCATACCCCATCCCCAATATACAGGAGACGCTTTCTCAGCTGGGCTCTGCCAGGTACTTCACGGTAGTGGACATGGCGGCGGGATTCTGGCAGATAGCAATGGATCCGGCAGATGCCGAGAAAACGGCATTCAACACGCCCTCAGGGCACTATGAATGGAAAAGAATGCCGATGGGTCTGGCCAACAGCCCTGCTGTCTGGCAGAGAACCGCTGATGTTATCCTGGCAGGTCTTCTGGGGAGGCTGTGCTTCGTGTATATGGATGACATTATCATATACAGTGGCAGTTTTGATAACCATTTGCGCGATATTGAGCAGGTTTTGGTGCGACTAAGAGCAGCGGGTCTCAAACTGAAGCCCTCTAAGTGCCAATTCCTCAAAAACGAGGTGAAATACCTCGGGCACGTTGTTTCAGCTGACGGCGTGCGACCGGACCCTGAGAAACTAAGGTGTGTCTCGGATTTTCCATCCCCGACTAGCGTCCGCCAGGTCCGGCAGTTTCTCGGCCTGATCGGTTACTACCGAAGGCACATAGAGGAGTTCGCCAAGCTCGCTAAGCCGCTCACCGCCTTAACAGCCAAAAATGTCGCCTTTGGTTGGGACGAAAACGAGGAGAATGCTTTTGGGGCCCTGAAAAGGAAGCTAATGAGTGCACCGCTGTTACGCCACCCGGATTTTAGTTTGCCCTTCGTTATGGCCACAGATGCGTCAAAGTTCGCAGTTGGTGCCGTGCTATCTCAGGTTATCGAGGGCAAAGAACATCCCGTTGCTTTTGCTAGCCGACAGTTGAGCCCCACAGAGCAAAAGTACGGAGCTACGGAAAGGGAGTGCCTCGCCGTTGTCTGGGCAGTAAAGCACTTCAGATGCTACCTTTACGGCCGCAAATTCAAGCTAGTCACAGACTGCCATCCTCTGAAATGGGTGATGAGTGTCAGGGACCCTAGCTCGCGACTCGCTAGATGGAATCTACACCTGCAGGAATACTGCTTTGAAGTTGAGCACAAGTCAGGAAAGACACATCTGAATGCTGATGCACTCAGTCGCACAGCTGCCGTGGCAGATATAGAAGAGTTTGTCCCCGTAGTCGACCCCGCCGAATTACGCACAGAGCAGTGCAAAGATCCTGACCTGAAGCGAATAATCGAAAGCTTAGAGGGCGCACCGTCTCATCCCGAACAGCTAGGTTATTTCATTGACAAAGACGGCACCCTGTGTCGGCGCACGAGGCCAACCAGGAAAGGGAGACCAGAGAAAACTGCTTGGGAGAGAGTCGTCATACCTCGGTCGTGGACAGAAAGGGTTCTTCGCGCGTTTCACGATGCGCCATGCGCCGGTCATTTTGGCGTAGCGAAGACACGCAGGCGTGTGGAGCGTTTGTACTTTTGGAGTGGCATGCGACAGGATGTTAGAGACTACTGTGCGAAGTGTCATTCCTGTCTCGAAAGAAAAACACCCAAGGGACGAAGACCAGCTCCAATTCAGCCGTTCCCTGAGGTTTCGGCTCCCTTCGAGCGGACAGGTATGGACATAATGGGCCCATTGCCCACGACCCCTTCCGGAAACAAGTACATTTTAGTATTTGTCGACCACCTTTCAAAATACGCGGAAGCGGTAGCACTCCCAGATCAGAAGGCAGACACGGTTGCAAGAGCATTTGTCGAACAGATCGTGCTCCGACATGGACCCCCGAGGCAACTCTTGACAGATCGGGGAACGAACTTCGTGTCGCAGCTAATGAGGAGAGTTTGCGAGCTGCTTAAGATCGCTAAGAAGCAGACAACACCGTACCATCCGGCTTGCAACGGCGCGGTGGAGCGACTGAACCAAACCGTGGCCGGGTTCCTGTCGCATTTTGTTTCGCGCGACCAGCGGGACTGGGACTTGTGGCTCCCGTATGCAATGTTTGCCTACAATTCCGCAGCACACGAGAGCACGGGCGAATCGCCATTCTTTCTTCTCTACGGCCGAGACCCGGACCAGCCTAGTGAAGTGCCAGAGGGCCCCCGTCGTGTCCCATACGCTTCACTGGACGACTATAAGGTTGAGCTAGAATCGCGCTTGCAAGTGGCGAGGGACATCGCAAAGGAGTCCTTAAAGAAAGCGGCGAAGCGCAGGAAGGAGGTGCACGATCGCAGTGCTAGAGACGCGCCGTTTGATGTGGGGGACAGCGTGTACATTGAAAACTGCCAAAGGCAGATTGGGCTAGCTCGTAAGTTCCAGACGAAGTGGAGAGGACCGTGCGAGGTTGTCGAGAAGCTTTCTCCGGTAAACTTCAGAGTCCGAGACGTGAACCGGCGTTTGATAAGGATACACGCAAATCGCCTCAAGTCGGCACCGGTTCAGTATTCACGAAATGAGGAAAGGGAAAGCGCGGATTTTGATGGGGACAGAAGTGAAGCGGAGCGCGCAGATAGTTCGCAAGAAACGCCCTCTCCTGCATTTGTTCGGCAGGCGCCCGAGGTGACGGCCGGAATGCCACCGGATTTACTTCATGCATTGCTAGAAGAAGAAGCGCGCGAGGTTGCCGCGCAGATAACGCCAGGAGAGGCTCCTGCCACGAGCCCTCGCGAGTCCCAAAGCAGACAAAGGGGCACAGACTTACTTAGTATGACTCATGAAGGCCGATATCCGCTGCGAAATCGGAAAGCTAAGTCGGACTAATGGCGTAAACAGAGCGGAGTTGTGAACTGGTTAGAATTGTGTTATGCCGCAGCTCATAACATTGCTATGTGCTTATGTGTTAAGTTATCGGAGTTGGTAGTTAAACCTTTCTGTCATTAAGTAACACCTTCACAGGAGAGCATGCGGAGCGCATGCAGAACCTGCCCTACTTCCTTTCGTTATCTATATTTTTGTCTGTGCCGTGATCGTGCTAGAAGTGGGAGCTCCTTTGTAACTGTGGTAAATTTATTTCGTCCACTTTGGACTAGAAAGGAGAGGCTTGGGTGCTGAGTTTCATGTTTATCTGTAAAAGAAGATCAGTGCTGCCCCTGGAGACGCCAGTATTGACAGCGGAGGCATATGGTGTTGTGCAGTGGTGTTGAGTGCAGCGAAAAGTGTTTTGTCGGACGCACTGTGCGAGGCGATTCAGAAAGACAAGGGGAGCTGCGTGGACTCAAATGTTCGGAGAACATTCTTCTGGAGGGTGAGCGAGTGTGACATTCCGTGTGTGCTACGAGGATCCACGTTCGACGGCGCGGCGTAGACGGAGACCCGTGACAGCGGCATCATCAATTACCCAGCCATGCTCTTTGAGTGACGACCAGAAAAACCGGACCCGCCGCCGTCCCGGGGAAACAGGCTTTATCCTCCCCAATTTCCGGTTACATTCCAGGACAAGGGAGCTGTCAGCGGGCCAGAGCGCTCCGTACCACAGCCGACGCTATGCGCTACCGCGAAGACGACATTCTTTCCCTCCCCCCCCCTTTGTCGTGGGCTATCGCCGGGAAGGCACCCACAGCTTCCCAGAAGGGCCGCGACGGACACCTGTCATGGCGGACAGGCAGTACTCGCCAAGAATGTGGAAAGACAGGCGCTAGTGAATTAGCTCCGAAGAGAGAGCCTGTGTATACTCTCACTTGAGAGAGAGTGGTGGCGTTTTTGTTGTTTATTTAGTTTGTATTGTTAACAGACTCTGGGTTCGAGGCTAAGCCCAACCCAAAGGGGTGGTCCCCATCTCGCATGTTATTTTGGATTGCAGAATTGATGCTTTGGGCGGGCCACTGGAAATGACCGCCCTTAGTCCTTTGTTAATCAATTGCTTAAAAGCACATGTAAACGGATGCAGTCCAGTCTGAGCTGGGGCTCCATGCTTAGCATGTAATGTGATGCTACTTAGGCACTAACCTGCCCGGTCGATGAGTAAAGTAGTGCAAAGTTTGTTCTGTTGTAAAATTATGCTCTGCTGTCATCATCTACAAGCTCGCCTCCTGTTCATCTTCCAAGCCGAACGACACTAGAGGAAGGGTTTGTGAACCATCCTCGAAGAAACGGACGACTATTGAAATTCTACTGCATACACGCTCAGGACGACATCGTTAGCGAAGAGGGCCTTCAGCGCCGAAGCCCGACGGCGTGCAGCTTCTGCCAGCAACCGCTCGAGCCCAACTCCGGAGCCACTCCATCGCCCCATGAAGTCGTCGGCACGTAATCTCGGACGCCCCAGCCTCTGATGTATAACCTTAATCATGTGTAATTATTGAATATACCTGCTTGTTTAAACTGAGCCATACGGTGTCTCTTTGCCTCTCCGTCCCGTGTGGACCTGCGCATTATGGGGGTCATCACACTAGTCTCTTCAATTTCCAGATTATATAGTAGCATGGATATCTGCATTTCTTCATAACAGGGAATTCTTTTGCATCCATAATGGTGTTCATTCAGAGCGGTATAGACAAACGCGAGGTGTACCGCAAGGAGCTGTTCTTTCTCCTGTGCTCTTTAATATTCTGTTCAGCTCAATTCCTCTCCACCGCCATGTACGCACTTACGTCTATGCGGACGACATTGCGTTTTTTGCGGCTGCGCCGGATATACATTCTCTGTATGGTCTGTTGCAGTCATATTTGAACACACTTGAGCACTGGTTGAGCGCATTACACCTGAAGTTAAATGTTGGCAAGTGCGCTACTCTTGTTTTCCCTCTATTCACTCCTGTAGTGGTCTCTCTCACTTGCCAGTTAAAAATAATACCGCAGGTTCAATCCCTAAAATACCTAGGGGTCATTTATGACAACAAACTCACCTGGCGACCTCACATTGACCATGTCGCGGCGAAAGGGGCTCGTGCCGTGGGCATGTTACGGAGATTATGTCATCACCGGTACGGCATGCGCAGAGATGCGCTATTAATGATCTACATAATGTATGTCAGGCCAATTTTAGAATTTGGATCAGTGTTGTTTTCAGGCTCAGCTACATATAAACTTCGCCCTCTCGTCCTTTTAGAGAGGGAAGCACTTCGCATGTGCCTCGGCCTTCCAAAATTTGTGGCTATCAATGTGCTGTACCTTGAAGCCCGCATTCCGTCTCTCTTATCACGACTTCAATTTTTAACTGTGCAAACTTACCTCAGGATCTATGAATCCCATTTCCACCGTTCCCAAAGCATTTTCTGTTCTCAGCCGACCTCCTTTTTTGGTGTCCCCTGGTCTCGTTTCAATTCCCCTCAGGTAGTGTTTGTGCAAAGATTACTTCAGCCTTTAGATGTAAACATTTATGATATCCTTCCTGCGCTTCGGAATGGGCCCACTATCCACATTGGTTTCGACGACATATTCCCAAAAAATGCAAAACTTTTGCCACCGAGTATTCTAAATGGTCTTCTAGAAGATCATCTGAGGACCCTACCAACAGATATAGCAATAGCCACTGATGCATCGCAATGCATTGAAAAAGCAGGTGTGGGAATATTTTGCTCGCATTTAGACTGGTCCTTTTCTCTTCGCCTTCCAGATTTCACCCCTATTTTTCAAGCAGAGTTTCTAGCAGTTGTACTTGCTCTACGCAAGCTAGACCCCTCTATTACAGCAGTTGCAGTAATTACTGATTCTTTATCTTCGTGTTCGTCCCTCGCTGCACATGTTGACGGTCCCATTTTATCAACTTTCTTATCCCTACTTCCTCCGCATTTGAGCCTTGTTCATTTAGTATGGGTTCCCGGCCACAGCAGTGTGACAGTAAATGAGATTACTGATAACCTCGCAAAGGCTTCCCTCAGCGGCCCCGTGTTGCCAATCATCCCGGCTACAGCCTACATTACAGAATCTAGATTTCGGCGACGTGCGTTTTGAAGCACGCAAGACACATCACTTTTAACATCGGCGGATTATGAGCACCTTAAATATTATTGGAACACGAAAATTTGTTGCTCTCGGCAGCTTGAAGTATCACTGACGAGGCTACGCTGCCGCATCTCCCCTCTAAATTTCTATTTACACAAGTCGGGTTTGGCGCTCTCTCCCCTTTGTGCGTTTTGCTGTGAGCCAGAATCTATTGAACATTTTTGGCTGTATTGTCGCCGATTCAACTCACTGAGAAAAAGGTTGCTGGAGGAGCCCTTGCAGCATCTTGGCCTTAGTTTGAGCAGCCCGCTCTTGCTATCATTTGGTGCCACCACATTTGGGTTCAGGCACAGATGTGTTTGCACCGCTGTTCAAAATTTCCTGATAGAATCTCACCTACTGCCTTGCTAAGTGTACCAACCTTTTCTTTTCTATCAATTATTACATTTTGACTAAACCATTATATTTAATCACTCTCTTTATTATTATTCTTAAAATTTTAAAATCAAAACACTCATCCCTTTTCTGTTCATGACGAAAACTTCACCGGTGTTGCGCTCCCACGTGCTTTTCCTTTTTGTTAACTGCGTTCCGGTGAATAGCCACCCGCTTCTTGGCCGATCCCCCAGTGTGGGTATGTGCCATCTTTTGATAGGCTAACAACAACAACAACAAGGCGCGGGGCGGCGCAGCGGCGGCACACTTGTGGCTCGGTCCAACAAATAGCGCATGCACAGTAGTGACTAGCGAAGCTTACCCGAAATGCGCCACTGCTTAACCTAGTGTGGTTTTGCTACATAATATTGAGTAGGTTGCACCCATTGACCTGTAACGTCAAGAGTTTTGAAGCGAAAAATTTCACTACTCTAACTGGGGATGCCATCTGGACGTCGTACAGTGCGGACGTGCTCCGCATGGTATATCCCTCTTTGGCCAATTTTTGGAGTTTTTACGAAGCCAGTGGTCCGTGAACACGTTTCCAGAGGTCAGTGAAGGTGTCCGCCACCACCTGTCTTCGGTTTTAGGAAGGTTTTCGGCAATTTCCGCCCTTTCTAGGGCGTTTTCCTGACGCCTAGCAACGCTAGGCTTAGAGCACGTGGTCGGCTCCGACTCTACCAAAGATGGAGTACGCTGTGCAACAGGAGGCGATATCCACGGAAAATTCACCGTCCAGCATAAGGAGAACGTTTTGCGGTTTCACGGCCGACATCGAGCCAGGAAGGAGCTCGCAAGTACGCCGAACGCCAGTACCGCCGCGTTCACGGCAAAGGAATTTGGCGGCGCTGCCGCCAAGTCAACCGTCAATAAGTCGCAGCTGCAACGCCGACTGCCCAGAAAACAGCAACCGCCGCTGCCATGGTTTCCAGTCGATGACTACAAGGTTGTGGTGAGGCCACATGGCGGACTTAGCATCCGCGCGGTAGGGACTCCGACCATCTTCACCGCCGTATGCCGAGGGCTCTGCCTCAACTACCAAGAGGCATTGAAGACTGGGCGTCTTCGTGTCAATCCAGTGAACAATACGTTCACAGTTAGTACCCCGTGGGTACCAGAACGCAGATGTATGTCGCCCTGAAGAATCTGCAACTCGAAGACGAGACCTTCGAGGTGAGTGCCTACCTTCAACCTCAGGACTACTCCGTCCGAAAAATCATTTACCAAGCCCACAGCGAGGAAAACTAAAAGATCATGGATGGCCTGATCCCTTTCAATCCGACCCTTCCGATCGTGGACACCCGGAAGCTGGGAAAGGCCACGTCGATCCTTGTAGCCTTCACGGCAACCAAGGTACCCCGGTCTCTGTGTTTCCGAGGAGGCATGTACATCTGCTACCCATTCTGCAGCAAAGTTAAGTCGTGTTTCAACTGTCGTAACACTGGTCGTCGCACCGACGTCTCCCCGAAAGCAAAGACGAATCTCAGTCACCGGTGCGGGGAAAATCACCCTCCGAAAGAAGACCCAGACTGCACGCCGAACTTCATCATCTGCAGCGCCTCCCACCTCACGGGGAACAAGAAATGAAAGTACCGCTTCATATTTCCTAAGCCCAGCAACTAAAAGAGTCAAGACCAAGATATGCTGTTCGATGAGGACTGCCAAGGATCCTCGCCGGGTGGACACCGCTCCCGGAGAAGATCAAGATCCAACTCCAGCCACCGGAACCGGACTCCGGACAGTCGCTACCGGAGGAGCCTGAGCCGATCCACGTCCTTTCCACCACTTCAAGAAGGAGAGGGGGACAAGGGGAACCAGGTGCAGGCAGGTCGAAAGACAAGAAGGTGAGCTGGGCACACGTTGCCTCCCAATCTGAACAAAATATCTCTCTGGATTTGGAGCTGCAGGTCTTAAGAAAAGAGAATAGACAGCTTAAGGCTAGCTTAGATGCAGTATACACCGAGGTCTGCATGATTAGGGGGAACTCCCCGAGTTCTCCCCGGATGCGGGGCGCCTCAGTGCAGTTCCGATATCAACAGAGGCAACCTCTTCAGCCTTCGGAAGTGTAGTCTTCCGCTGAATCATCTCCCCGACACAGCCCTCCTGCAAAAAAGAGGGCACTCTGAGATGTTAAGAAAACGGAAACCGGCTTCCTTGAGGAGAGACTAGCTCCCCTCTTCCAAGCCTTCGCTAACAAGTTGGAGGAATGCCTCTCAGTATTCGTGGATCAAGTCAATTTGCGCATGGTCGAGTGTTTTAACGCTTTCTCAACCCAGATAAATGGCTGCATGGATGCTAAAGAAACGCTTGCTAGTAATATTGAGGCCACACAAGCCACTACTATTAACGAGGTAGAAACCCTGAAGGAAAGAGTGTATGCCCTCTCTGCTTTGGTGCCATCCACTCGCTTGTCGAATGACAGCTCCCAGCCCCAGAGATCTGACAACATTAACCAAGCCAGCCTCCACTATGGCGGTCAACCATAAAGTAATAAGAGTATGGCAGTTCAATTGCAGGGGCTTTCGCGTTTAGCAGGAAAATCAGCAATTTTGTATCAAGAACCTAACGCCAGAAGCTGCGGATGTGATAGCTCTGCCTGAAGCCAATTGCCAGGTCAGACTTTAAGGTTATAAGTCATTTTCCTCTCCAGATATATTTAAATCATACACGGCAATCCTCGTTCAGAGGAATCTGGCCGCAATAACACATCCGCTCGACAGAATCGACTTGGCCTGCCTCTTGATTGAGCTCCTCCCGCAAAAGAGAGGACTCTGCTCCTTATACACCTTTTACGTGTACAGTAATCGAAAAGCTGACCACCCTCAATCATCGCTGCCCTAAATAAGGCGGTCATGCAGGCTGGGTTCTATCCACTCCTGGTGGTTGGGATTTCAACGAACATAACACAGCTTGGGGATGCAAGAGGAATAATAAGAAGGGCACGTATTTGTGGAACCATATACAGGACATGGGTTTCACCTAGTACACAGACGCCGCGACGCCTACACGGATAGGAAACAGTGTAGGAACGAACACTTGCCCGGATCTCATTGTAGGCACGAATATTTAGAACGTAGAGTGATCAAAACTCATGAAAATTTCAGGAATGAACACTATTTCGTCATGTCCATCGTTACGCACGGTACTCTGAAGAGAAAGAGCAAGAGACCGGCCCGCATCGCTGACTGGGATAGGTTGAGAACATTAAGGAAGCACACTGCTTCTGACACTATTGACAACCTAGGGGATTGGGCCTCGCGTCTCATACAGGATGTGTAGACTGCCACCCACGAGATTCCCTCTCCGGAGGAGATCTCGTAGGTGGATACTCGTCTCCTCCATATGTGGCAAGCGTACCAGAGCCTTCAGAGGAGATGGGTAACACAAAAACACAATCGTCAGCTACGCCTAAGAGTAGGTCGATAGCTAAGGATACCGAGAGCCATGTGCAGAATTTGGCCAAGTAGCAATAGGGCCAGTGTTGCGATCAAATGAGAGGTAAACTGAAGGGCACGTGGCATTTGCTGCGCTATCTTTTAGACCCAGAGAACTGCAAGTCTGCCTACAGGAAGGACAAATACTTATCCTTCACGAGAGCCCCTTTCCGGATGACGATCATCTGGACGAGCTGAGAAACAGATACTTAGACTTGTCCCCTCAGTATCCCCTCCCAAGCTATGAGGATATCGCCAATCCTGGACTGGACGAGGAAATTACAGAGTTAGAAGTGCGAGCAGCTCTTCACAGACTCCGTACTTCTTCCGCTCCTGGCAAAGAAGGAGTCACGAATTGCACCCTCCACAGCCTCGACGGGCAGTCATCGAGGGCACTCACTGACTTCATGAACAAGTGCTGCCGGGAAGGGGAACTCCTTCACTCCTGGAAGCACGCGAAGGTTGCCTTCATTCCGAAGCCCGGCAAGTAGCTAGCATTACAGAATCTCAGACTCATCTCGCTTACATGTTGCATGGGTAAGCTGATGGCGCATGTGGTCCTCAACCGCCTGCAGAACCACATGGACACGAACAGTCTCTTCCCAGACACCATGCTAGGCTTTAGACCTCATCTCTCCACCCAGGACACTACGCTTCGCATTTCGGAAGTGCTTAGCCCAATCCATGAGAAGAGAACTATGGCCATCCTAGCTATTGATCTCACCAAGGCATTCGACAATGTCTACCACGAGGCAATACTAATCTCTCTCCTCGGACTCAATGTAGGTTAACGAGTCCATGGTTATATCAAAACCTTCCTGTCTGACAGGACGGCGAAGATAGAGATAGGGCCTCTGCAATCTGACACTTTCTCCCTAGGTACTAGAGGAACCCCGCAAGAGTCGTTACTTTCCTTTCCTCTTTAACATCCCCCTAAACCCGATGTCTAGAGGTGTTTCGGGCATCCCCAACCTCCGAAACTCTCTCTATGCTGACGATGTCACTCCATAGCTGACGATGGGTAGGGATGGAGAAATGGAGGAGACGTTGCAGGCGGCGGCTGACACCGCCGTCCGCTATGCCTTCAGCGTTGATATTTCATGTTCTCCTCAGAAATCAAAGCTCTTGGTGATCAGGGGTCGGCCTTGCCCAAAGGCATCCTCCCACTCTCTTTAGTGCATGTAGACAGGGTCCCTGTTTGCGAAGTAGCTACCGTCCGTGTTTCTAGGCATGCACATTGAAAACAACGGTAGGAATACTGTAACTCTAAACAAACTCATTGGCTGCGTCAGCCATACAAACAGATTAATCAGACATATTGCAAACAAGCACAAGGGTATGAAATGGCCGGACCTCAGGGGTTTGGTTCAAGCCTTCGTCCTGGGTCGTATCGTCTACTCGATCTCCATCTCCATCTAGATCTCCATCAATCAGAAAATCTACATCTCCATCATCTCCCCAAGTGTACACCCACTAAGATTCTTCTACAGCTGAGGATACACAATACGACGATGGAAATGGTGGACGCCCATCATGTGGCTCATTACGAGCGTCTATTAAAAACTTCAGCGGGAAGAACTATACTGCGAGAATTGGAGATTTAATAACAATCCACACACACTCCCATAGGCCAGCTCCACATCGATATACACAAAGAGCTCTATATTAACCCCATCCCCAAAAACATGCACCCTGCACACCACGCAGCAAGGCGGAAAGCGCGGGCAAAAGCACTACACAAGAACTATTCTGAGCTCCAGGAGACAGTCTACGTCCATGTCGCGGAGTATCCTGACCAGGAAGCGGCTTTGGCGATAGCGTTAGTCGGCAACTCTGGCAACCCCCTTGTAGCGGTCACTGTTAAGGTGAAGCACGCGGAAGAGGCCGAGGAGGCAGCTATCGCCCTGGCCATCACCTCTACAGAAGCTGGATATATTCTCAACTTCCCAAGACAGCCGTGCAAAATTTTGCGGAAGGCAGAGTCCACGCTGCCACCATGTCTATTCCTGAGAGACAGTCCAATATAGCACCTAGCCACCAGATTGAAATTATCTGGGTGTCTGCGCACTCGCCCCACCCTGGGAACGAAGCAGCCCACGGTTTTGCCCGAGCATTCCTGAACCGGCCAGTGGCCTGCCCAAACCTGAGGTCGGGCATGGTCACGTATCACGACATTATGCACTATCGCAATAATAGCCTTAAATACCCACCCCCTGAAAAGTGTTTGACGAAACCCAAGCAGATGACCTGGAGACAGGCCAACACGTTCCCCAACACTTATAAAAACTTTATTATGTATCCGGCAGTATTCTTGCCCCAGTGGAACTTATCTGGTCAAGATAGGGCCGACTTAGTTCATATACTGCATGAATGTCCACGGCACACACTGCCGCTGGACCTGCAGCTCCCGAGCCGCGAAGAGTGGGAGGTTGCGGTGCTCAGCTCCGACCCGAGAACCCAATTCCGGGCCGTGAGCCGAGCTTTGGAAGTGGCCGAGCGCCAAGGGCTCCTGGCCACATCACGCGACCAGCAGTGAAGCAGGGAAAGAAGAAAAGCGCAATGAAAACCCCACCCGACCTACGAAAGAGCACCTTTGAATGAATTTTGACTAAAATAAAGTTTTTACTAACAACACCGCTACGCAAGCTAGGTGAAGCAATCTTCGAGTATTCAGCACAGCGATGTTAACTACCATCAGCCCAACTAAGGATTCCTTAAGGCGTGGTTCCGGTGTCCACCGAGATGTGAAACAGATACTGCGGCATTTCCTTTCGTCAAAAACCAAATTTAAATTTCATATTCCTTCCTTTCTTTTTCTCTACCTCTTTTGATCGTTGCCTTACTGCGCGGTGCGGGTGTCTAGCAAAATGGGGCAGCTACTGCGCCATTTCATATCCTCAAAAACGAAAAAAAACAAGTGAGCCGCCACGTTCATCGGCGTTCACAACGTTGCAGAGGCCGTTGATTGTGACGAAAGGCATACTACTGGCTCACCGGGCCAGTGAAAACGTCAGTCTCGCTTTCATGTACTTGGCGTTGATGTCCAACTGCAAAAACCGTGCTTTGATTGTGTTCCGCACTAGATAGGTAGCGCGCCCACCCTTCCACACTGGCAGGTGGCAGTTAATGGTTGATCGCGAGATGTTGATCAACCAATGAACGCTGCGGCCGATTTCTGCAGTGCCACGTGTCTGCCACAACGCTGTCAGCGCTAATGCATGCAGCCCACATCTCTCCCTCACCAACGCCAAGTACCTCAAAGCGCGATTGAGGCGTCCACTAACCCAGAAAGCCAGTCATATGCGCCCATCCTTTCCTCAAAATCATCTGCGTCTAGAACGTAGTCAAACAGTTGCGTAGCAGTAAAGCTTTACTATGTGTAACCGCGTGTGGCCAAGCTCTTCGCTAAATTGTAGGGTTAGCCAAGTTAAGCCACTGCGAATTTTTTCGATTTTTTTACTCGGTTAGATATATGCATTTATCGGTTTTCGTCTGGCTTTTTTCTTGCCTGCATCTGTCTCTTTTGATTGCTGGCATATACAAATATACGTGGTTTCCAACAAGGTACATTAGTTTGGATAAGGGCATGTGCTAACGTTCTGATTTTGTCCTTGTCATCATCCGTGTTTCCTTCTGAATATGCAGAACGTCCAACTTGTCCAGCTTCCCATATTGCTATAACTGCCAACAGCAAAAGTACTGTACGCCCGTTGTCTCGTCCTGTCTTTTGGCTGCCCGGAACTGCTTAAGTTTCTGGTTGTTTTACTAGTCTTGATATGCACAACGAGCACGCTCCGCGACAATTTCGTTCATTCTGCCAGTTTCGAAGAAGTGCTTGTGTGCCCAAAGCAAATAGTTATAACTTAGCACCTACCATCGCATCTCCAATCATTAAGCCAGCCAGTCGCAACTGAACCCTCGGTGCCTTCAAATCTTCAAGCTTTATATTTACCTAGAAAAAACAAATTAACATGGTTAATATGTGGCATTTTCCGTGCACATTAAAGACACAAAAACTAAATCGGGAATGCTCATATCAGTAGCGATTTAATTCTCACGAGCAGCTCCAGAAAAAAGCCCCAGCCATTAAAAGCCGATTTCGCTATGCCTGGCACAGCCTTTTAATGCGAGTGGGCCGATATATTCGGGGGCTGCATAAAAATCGCAGAGCGCCCCCACTCAATAAATAAAAAAACCGGCGTGCAAGCCAAATTCGAGCAAGGGCATATATATACCCTCCGCGGTGGCTCAGTGGTTAGGTCGCTCGGCTACTGAACAGGAGGACCCGGGTACGAATCCGACCGGGTCGGCCGGCCTTCGATGGAGGCGAAACACTAAAATAAGGCTCTCCGTTGTCGGTGCACGTTGAAGATACCCATGCGGTCGGAATTACTCAGCAGCCCTCCACTACGGCACTTCTTTCTTTCTTTGTTCTCTCAGTCCTTCCATTACCCCTTCCCTTACGGCGCGGTTCAAGTGTCTGCAGAGATGTGATAAACATAGTAGGATATTTCTTTTCCCCAGGACCAATAATTTCTCTTAGAGTTCGAGAATTTCTGCTGTGCCACTACTGCTATTTTTTTCTACATACGAACATACATACATACGAATAGGGGAACCAGCTAGACGGTTTTTGCAGGTCAGCTTATACTGCCCGCACTAAAGCGCATTGTTCACGAAACAAAGATTTCGACGACCATGGTGATTCGGCGTGCCGGTCCATAATGAGGCATTTTCATGGACTGAATAGTTCCAGCAACATAGAGGTCATATGACACAACACAGTTTTTCTCCACAGCCAAGAAACGGATACTGCAGGGTGTGATGTCAATGTGCTTCATTGTTCGTTGTAATACGTCCTAGAACACCGCATCAATAAACAGAATAAAACAATGGTCAATTGTCTCTGCTGTACTACAGAGGTGGCAATTCACCGTCCATGGCGCTGCACCCCCTTAGCATGAAGCCATGCCTTCACAGGCAGCATGGATGTGTGCAGTTTAAAGAAGAATGTGCAGCAGAAGAAATGCACATTCACCTAACACGTTTTAATATACAAGTGTAAAGGAACACCAGAAAAGGCTGCCGACACAAAGGTACAGGAAAACAATACTCTGTAAGTGCCTGAGTCATGTGCCTTCTGGAAAGGCTATACAGGCAGTCTAAAGAAACTTGTGCAGTGAGGAAATTGAACGTGTCAGTTAATTTCTTAACGAATCTCCATAAAGGCCCCTCACGAGTGTGTCCAGTCGGTGTGGACAGGAAAGGCACATGAGCACTGAGACGCCCGATAAGCACAGCTACTAAATAAAGTTGGTTTGCCGATTTGCAAAAGAAAAACGCGGAACAAGCTGACGCACAAATAACTGAACTAGGCCTGTTCCACCGGACTCTAAGGAAAGAAATAAGTTATTGCGACGGATGGGTCCCAATTGGGAACGCCTTACGAAGGTAGCAAATATACGGTGTGTCAGCTGCACTTTCTTCCTCTAAGAGTGGAGAACCTGCAGCATATAGGCAAGTTGCAGGCTTGAGCCCGAGCAAATACTGACAGCTGTTTACCCATTCAACCTGTGGTTTGTCGCCTCATGGTGATTACCTTTGAATCCCAGTAGGCTCCATTGTTGCGGATTTGGTGGAGGGACCCCCTAGGTAATGAAGGGCCAAGCAGTCCAAGCTTATGCCACCAAATTCTACCACATTATCCCAACTAAAACGCCTTGGATTTATCTAGATTAAGAGCTGCAACTGATACCTCGCGATTCAGATGGAATACCTCAAGCACACTCTTTTTGTCAGAACAAAAGAGTTCGACATCATCTGCAGAGGCTAAAATCTTAATTTCACATTACGCCAGTAAAAAACCACGTACAGTTGCGTTGTGAACAATACTGAGGGAAAGCGATTCAAGATATAGGGCACACAACATAGGCGATAATGGAGAGTCTTGGCGAACAGCTAATTTCAATTGAATATGTTTTGCCAGCTCTTGGTTAAAAATTAGCCTTGTATTTGCTTTATTATACCAGTCTTACACCCCTAAGCAAAACATCTCCAATATTTGCATACTCTAAGACCGCAAACAAGAAATCGTGAAGAATTTTATCAAATGCCTTGGCAAGGTCAGTCTCAATTAGAGCCACATGTCTGTCTCACCTGATACCATCCCCAATACTGAATGTGCAATATGAATGCTGCGGCTTCTGATACCACAGTCCTGACGCGTTCCCATTAAGTCAGCGGCAACTAGCGGCAGACGATTGCAGAGAACATTTGCAGCGAGTTTGTAATCTACATAGCAGAGGAAAATCGGACGATATCCCTGAACTGTTTTCAACCAATCTGTACCTGTACTGTTTGGAATTATTATAGTACTCCGAGAATAGAAAGTGGGGCGCAAAAAACATCGTAAGAAGCCTGGAAAACCTCAATCAAAATAGGCGTTAGGCATCGGAAACGTTTTATAGACCTCGCTAGCAATACCTTCTGGCCCAGGAGATGTCTGAACCGTCAGGTCAGAAATGACAGATTTTATTTCGTCGAGAGTGATAGGCCCCTCCGCTACAGCACGCTTTTCATCAAGACGAAGAAATGCTTCGAATAAGCGACTCTTATCTCATCTCACATTTCTACCCGGACAAACACCTTTCGATAATATCCAAAGAAAGCATGATAACACCAGGACCATACTGAATTACCAATATTTAGCAAGAGGGGTCCGCCTTTCATCACGAGATGGTTGGTCATCCAGAAACACGAAGACGTTATCAAAGCCCCCTTGTACATTTCGGTTTCAAACTCCTGAAACTCTGCTTTTACTGCTGTGATATCTTCCACTAGGCACCTGGACTAATCCTAACTCATGTAGCTCAACCAATGTACGGCCGACCTCTCGAAGGTGTCTCTTCGAAAATCGATTCTTGCTGAGGCTTTATTAGCCAAGTATATTTTTTCTTGTTTAAATATGTCCCGTCTTTGCAATACAGAAAGATCATGTGTGACCATATTTCGTTCAAGAAAGTAGATACCACACGTTTAAAGCTTTCATCAGAGAGCTGACGTGTATTAAACATCAACAGCTCCCATTGACGATGGAGTATGTGCTGACTATACCTCCCCATGCTGAAGACACACCATGCGGTGATCACTGATGAATATGGGCCACACCAAGTAACCAGTAACCAAAAACGCTGGCTAGCATGTCTGCTGAAACGTAAATCCTGTCCAGCCGAGCACTAGAGGAGCATTGAAAATGAGTTAAATCAATATTATGTCCTTTATCTTGCCCAACATCCACCAGGTAGTATTCCCATGCTAAATCAGTAAGTAAAGAATCTCTAGGGTCCGAACGCTTACTTAACACTGCTCGGTCTTTATCCCTACAAAGACAATTGAAATACACCAACAGCATAATTTTACGATGTGTGCAGAAATGGACGATTAATGACAGAAAAATAGCCGTCTATCACGCTGCATTGAAGGGGCAGAAACACAAATCATTCCACACTGTGAACTAGCAGATAAGTCACCGGTCATCATCTATCTGATACGATACAGCAGGAATCCTCAGTGTGTTGGCCAGGAACAGCATACACCCTCCTGATAAGCCTCTCGAATGACTTACGATAACATTGAATTCTTACAAAAAAGGCTCGAGAACTGCTTCAGTCACCTCATCAGGGGACAGCTTGGTTTCATGGATGGCTGCCACACTCACACCTCATTTGTTTAAAAGGCGACGTAACTGATGTTGCCTTCGACGATTACTCAAACCCCTAATGTTAAGAGTAGCGAGCTGAAATGTTGTGGCGCCAGCCATTTTTGGTGGATGTCTTATCGAACGCCATCCCGTGTACTAAGGCGGCCCACCTGCAAATCGGTGGCCTGTAATGCAGACATCGCCTTTCGTTTTGAGGTTGCCCTTCCCAATGCCACCACACCAGGTGCCTTCTGCTCATTGCCGCCGACACACACCTCATCATTTGCAGCACTCTTCAAAGGTGTGCTCTTGTCCATCGCCTCTTCTGAGACAGCCAAGGCTTCGGCCCATGAAGCCCAGCGGACTACGTCGCTCGCAATTACCTGATAGCCGATGGGCCACCGAACACACTAGAGGCTGACACTTCAGGCGATGCACTGAAGCACTCCGGCGGCGAAAGGGCATCGCCGGCGAAGAAGCCATGTCACATTCACTGGCTGCAGCGCCTCCACTGACTCTACAGAAGGGGTGTTAAGCTCTCGTGATCTCTGGGTGACTATAGGCACCTGAGCAGCAAGCACAGGATTCAAAGCAGCAGGCCCAGGAAGACCTGCGTCCGGTGGCTTTGGGTCCAGAGACGGTGATTCCTGTTTGTTCGCTCTTGCAGGCGGTCCCGTGCCGTTATTCAGTGCAGAAGTCTTTGGTCTGCCTTCTGTAGGGAGCTCATGGCCCAGTTTACCCGACGCTTCTACAACACCCGACACATCCATAATGTGTTCTTACACCAATTCATCCTCATGTGTCCAGTTGCCCTTGTGTAACATGTCAGCATAACTCAGAACACAATAGTCTACTACGTGCCCAAAGCGTCGACATTGGGTGCATCGATGCGTACGACACGGACTCCGTACATGGCCCACACGGCTACAAAGAAGACAGAGCGGAGGCCTACCTGGGATCACAACTAAAGCTTGTACCCCGAAAACGTTATGGGTGTGAGGAATTGTGCTTGCTGATACTCCGTCCTTAAGCGTGAGTGAGATTCCAGGGTTCACTGTTTACAAGTGCTCCATTCCGGGGCAGCGCCACTTCTCATGCTCTATAGTTTGCACATTACCAAATGGCTCCAAAGCTTCCACAATACTCCAGTGGTCCATATATCGCGAGGATCAAAGAAGCTTAAGCGTCACGTTTTTAGTGTATGGGTCAAACACGATACATTTTAGACCTTTTACGTGGAACTGCTTTGACAATATGCTCCGTTTGAGGAGCTGCTGTCGTAGATATCCATCCAAACGTGGCTACTTTGGTACTGGTCAATACACAGAATGTCACGGATGTCCAGAATCTGCGATAGTGTCTCGGAATTCGGGAGCACGGTATCGGCGACCCTTGAGGCCCGCATGCAGAAAGATGGTTTTGAGAACATTACCGGTAGAAAGTCGAGGAAGGACAACTTTGCGCGAGTCCGTGGCAACTTCATTTGTCGGGAGACATAGGAAAGTGGCCGATGCGCTGTTTCCATCTAGAAGCATTTGTTGTTTTTGTTACCCTCCCACAATGGCACATGCCCACGAAGGGGATTGGCCGAGAATTGCGGGCATGACGGATCGACGTTTGAACATGAATAAAGGCGCGTCTAGTGAATGCGCGTGTTTCTTAAAAACGTATCTTCGAAATCTGTACTGAGGCATAGACGATTAATTATGAGCATGTAACTTGGCTTGCAGTCGCAGCGCCATCCTTTAGACACTTATTGAAGCCCCCCTTCGCCAAGCGTGGCACTGGCTCGGCAGATGGCGTGCGTATCTTCTGAGTCTTCTGTAAGTATACCAGCGCAGCGCGGCACATCACACAATGAAGGAACGAGGACACACAAGCGCTGAGCTTCCAGGTGTTATATCAGTTGGAAATGGCCATTCGAAATTCAGCGCTTGTGTGTCCTCGCGTTTTCATTGTGTCATGTGCTGCGCGGCGCTGGCATACATATATCATGGAACGCCAACTCGCCCGCACACTTACACTTCCGAGTTGTCACCTTCCATGAATGGTAATGTGCCATCTAAATCTGCTGGTGCCCGACCACGAGGGAACGCCATCGCGATTAGCTCTTAAGGTGGAGCTTAAGCGTTTCCCAATTTTTACACAATGCATCAATGCATCGATTGGACCATAATAAATTAACACATTCATCATCAGCCTGCTACCCCCACTGAAGTGGAAAGACCTCTGACGTATCCCTCCAACTGACCGTGTCCTGTTCAGGGTGCGGCCACTCTACCCTCACAAACTTATTAATCCCACCAGCCCAACTGACTTTCTGACACCCACTAATACGCTTGCGTACTCTTGGAATCCACTCCGTTAGCGTAATGACCAATAGTCGCCTTGTCTTTGCATTACATGAGTTGCCAAGCCCATATCTTTCTCTTGATTTCTACTAGGATGTCAATAACCCGCGTTTGAATCATCAGCCACTATTGCCATTTTGAGCCTCTTAAGGTTACACTCGTAATTTTTTTTCTATAGCTCGCTGTGTACTCCTTAACTAAAGCTGGACCTTTTTCGTTAGCCTACACGTTTCTGCCCCATGCGAGAGTACTTGTAAGATACAGTTGTTGTATACTTTCCTCTTCAGAGATATGTGGTAAACTGCCATTCATGATCTCAAAGAATCAGCCAAATACGCTCCGCCCTGGTCTTCATCTTCTAGTTATAATACTCTCGTTATCCAGATCTGCTATGAATACCTGCCCTTAGTAGACGTATTCACTTATTAGTTCCACCACCTTGTTACCAACTGTAAACTGCTGTTCTCTTCCGAGACTTTGCAAGATTACTGTATTTTTTTTGCATATTAATTTTTAGACCCACCTTTCTGCCTTGCCTAAGGTATTGATCATGCCTTGCAAGCCATGCCCAGAGTGATTACTAAGGCAATGTCAGCAGTGAATAGGGGATTACAAAGGTGTTCTCTATAAACATCTTGTCTTATACAACAAGTAAAATAACATTTTCCGCGGCAGTGCTCCCTGATGACGTGGCTGGAACGCGCTTTTGAATGAGAGAATAAAGCAAATTGCATAAAAGTGGTGAGAGGCCACGTAGGAACAGCAAAATTCAATTTTCTCTCAACCATGCATCCTACGTGAGGAAGTGCCCCTGGCTGCATGAGTTTTAGTTCAGTATAAAAGCCATCTCATTTCTAGATTGGTACGGAGACTGAGAGTCGTTATATCGCGAATATCATCATCGTCACCCCTGATTTGCTGTATTGGGCGCATTACAAAACAAACGCTTTGCTCCACTGCCCTACAACTGGGCCTTACGACAGCTGTGGCAGAAAATCCCCCTTGTTTTTCAAAATCTCCTCCGTCCATCTTATTTTGCCTCCCCTGTTGCAATTTCTGGGAAATGCAATGTGTCATTGACCCTTCATATCTCGCTCTTAGGTTAATTCACCCTCGCTCTTGTGTCCTGGTATAAAATCATCTTAAGAGTTCTGCCTTACGATGCGTATCTATTTGTGTCACTTAAGACCAACACATCATACACCTTTCCGTTAACGAGGTTGCTGCATTACCCTAATTTATTCTAAACCCTTTCCGTTAACTGCAAGGCTTTAGTTCTATAAAGATAAAATCGACAGACGCTTAGAAGGTGTTACGCGATAAAATGTGCAAGCAAAATGCGCTTTAGGATTAATATTTTTTTCTTTGATGGTTTTGTACGCTATGATTTGGCCTTTCTCTGTTTCACAATGACTGAATGTTGTGCCAATATATTTCCTCGTATTTACTGGTTTTGATCACTGGCTGACAATTTATTACTATACGCTTGCTGGTTTTGCACTTCAATTTAGTGTGCGTATTATGGTTCACTAATAATTTTTATTGTTTTACATTTGTTGCGTTGAGGCGGGAGTCCCACTCCGGCAAAGCGAATGCTCCATTTTTGGCTATATTCTCTCGACCATACTCCGCGTTTTTCTAGATCAAACAGCACAAGGTAGGCATCATTCAAAAGCACACTGCATCATTCTATGCAAATCACTATAGTGTAGCTGCATTACCGGCTTCACATTTGTTGGAATTGCTGATGATGGAGTTGGTAGTTTCGTTTTATTACCTACATCAGAGAACAATTCAGAAGAATACTTCGGACAGTTTCGTATCAGACCGCGACTGAGAGCATGATTACTTACCAGAGATTACTAGCTACGATAGGAGAACGAGACTCAAATATCCGGCCCCGCACACGAACTTAGATAAAAACCAACAGGGCGTCTACACACAGCTCCAGACGGAGACATATTCTACCACGTATAAAGGTTCTCTTATGTAATCCAGTCCCTGGGAGCCATCGTGCCAAAAGTGTAACGAAAGAAAGGAAGAACAGGCTCACGTACATTACAAATGCTTTTAGGTCGAGCCAAAATAAGAACGGCATCTGAACACTGGGTAGCAGTGGCAGACTGCGATAACCAGGTCGGACCCAAGGTCCAGCTACGCGCGGTTGAATGGGCAGCGGAAGTCGCCAGGAGGCACGAAAACCTCAGTGCCATCGAAGACTGCCTAAAAGAAGGAGCGTCATCATAAACACTGAGCTAAGAAGCAGTCAATAAGCTTCTAATCAGCGTATGAGTAACGTTTATCCACTACATTTCATTTTCCTGAGCTGGACTTCTTATTTTCACAGTTTTGAGGGTCATCCGCTTAATCATTTTTAGCCGCCTCACGCCTCGACAATATTTACCCCCCTCTCTTCTCTAACATCATTCCTACTTTACACCCTCCTCCCGCTCACCTGACCTTCCTCCTTGGACTGAAAGCACTAAACGCCGCCAATGATGAACGCTTTGCCCTGACGAAGACAAGGCCTCTAGTCGAAACGTTGGCAAGCTCTCTAACGCTTTCAGCTCTCTTTTTCACATTGTGATTTTTGCGGCATAGCAATACCAGTTTTTGGACACGTTAAAAAACAGGCAAATAATGTTAGCTAGTAAACTAAAAAACTAAATTATAATAGTTTACTTTTTAGGTACTATCGAGAGGCAGCTGATTGCAATTAGAGATTTATAGCCGACCGTTAGTAGTAGCCGTGTCAGTTTTTTTTATAATTTAGACAACCCTCTTACATTCACAGCTGTGTCTAAACAAAATTTGTCTACATCGTGCCAAAATGGTTTATGAGGGTTTAATGTCCCAAAACGTCTCAGGCTATCAGACACGCCGTAGTGAAAGGCTCCGGTAGTTTTGACCACCTGGGGTTATTTAACGTGCACTGACGTCGCACAGTACACGGGCCTCTAGAATTTCGCCCCCATCGAGATTCGAACGCAGCGGCTGGGACCCAACCCGCGTCTTTTGGGCAGCAGCCGAGCGCCGTAACCACTCAGCCACCGCGGCGGCTCCATCGTGCCAAAATACCTGTGCTTTCAGAAAGCATGCGCGGAAAGCAACCCCTTCAGTGACCGAAAGGGCAATCGTGTTTCCTAAATTTGAAAAACTGATACGGTTATTACTAACGGTCCGCCAGAAATCTCTAGTTGCTATCGTATGCCTATCGGTAATAGTTGAAAAGATAACTATTAGAATTTAGTTAATCACTTTACTAATTAGCATTAGCTGAATATTTTTGAGGTACTCCAACACCTGACTTACTATGACGCAAAAAGCTTCCCTTTACCTCAAGAACGATATTTTTAAAAATTAGTGATCACCTTTCTTAAAACGCCAGGTATATATAAAAAACGCCAATGTTCAAGAAATAGAAAAGAAAAGAAAACATACCCAATCAGTGTAGATGTCGCTACATTTAATTTTCATGAATATTTGAGACAACACATCGAAATCGTCACTAGACATTTTGACTTTTGAACCAAAACTTCATAGCACAATGTTTAAGAGGTTAATAAGAATATTTTCATCTCGACGCCCCCGCCCCCTCCAGCCGCCCAATCTCCCAAACGCACTTTTTGTTATTAATATGGTAAGGTTTTTTTACGCCCACTTAGGCTGTGTTTGCATACCTAACAAAAATCAGAAGCCTGTTTTGTATCCCTCCAAAAAATATTTCTACTGTCTGAAATACCTGCTGATCGTCTCGCGTTAGTGGTGCCTCATTTTTGTGTTTTTCACATTTCCGCGCTCCCTCTTGAAATCTATGTGATTGAAGAGATCGCAGATTTATGATCTCTGCACGTCATTTTTTTTATGATCCCTTTTACGAACATATTGTTTGGATCTGAGGCCATGTCGCCGTAAAGCCTATATCTGTTCTTTATACTTGGGCTTTTATATATGCTATATTTAGCGTCGTGCCAACTGAAATGCCATAGTTCAACACGCGGATGCAATATTTGAGCACTAAGTTTCACATAACTATGATTTCTCATTCCAAGAAATGTAAACTTGCGAGACCGAAGGAAATTGGGACTGCCATGTTATAATAAGCTCATTTTTTGTGCCTTTCCTACGTTGAAAAAAAGCCTGCCCGGTAATCGGAAGTAGTTTGAAAAACCATCAAAATACAAAGCGATATTAGCAGTTTGTACGGGGCTGTGTTTATAGAGGGCGAGGTGTAATCAAGCTGAAAAGTGCTGCTTTTTACTTTGTCGCCGCCATGTCTCAAGAAAATGAACTGAAATCATTTCACAGCTTCCGTTTCTGGTTTATAGCCTGGTCATGGAAAGTTGCTCATCACGCAAAGTTCAAGCTGTGCTTTTTGCTACTGCTGAACTGCAACTTTAGTAAATATATTTAAATAGAGCTTACTCGGTATATATAGCGTCGTCCTCATTATAACACCATTATGTATAATGCACGGCAATGCTGACTCCCATCCATCTATAATTAGCCTCGTCCTGCAGTAGCATCGGCCACCTTAATCACGTCTTGAAATATAGTTCCCACCTTGCTGCCTGTCCTCCTCTTTAGTTTTTTCGCTCCCTTCAGATTGACATTGTAGCTCTAAAAGAGAATCCAATATCTCTTCTTGGTCTTACGCTTGGTCTTACGGGGACTGCCCAATTCCTGGTTATCTATTTTTATTCAGGATTAGCACTGACTTCATTGCTTCTGTGATGAACCCCATAATGCGCAGGTCCACACGGGACGGAGAGGCAAAGAGACACCGTATGGCTCAGTTTAAACAAACAGATATATTCAATAATTATACATGATTAAGATTCAGAGGCTGGGGCGTCCGAGCTTACGTGCCGACGACTTCATGGGGGCGATGGGGTGGCTCCGGAGTTGGGCTCGAGCGGTTGCTGGCAGAAGCTGCACGCCGTCGGGCTTCGGCGCTGAAGGCCCTCTTGGCGAACGATGTCGTCCTGAGCGTCTTCTTCCGTACTGCTTGTCGATTTTTATATCCTCTTCTCCCCACACTCCCTAGGGTGAGGACGCCCACGCCGGAGGGGAAGGAGGGGGCTAGGGCTTTCACTTGGGCGCACAAACATACCACCGCACTTATGGTCTCGCCCCCCTCACGTGTTGAGTCCGAGAGAAAGAAGGTTGTCTTCGAGGTAGCGCATAGCGTCGGCTGTGGTAAGGCGCGCTCTGGCCCGCTGACAGTTCCCGCGGGTCACCGGCCTCCGTCCTCCATCCATCAACTGACACTCGCTCCTCAAGGTAAGGCGCGCTCTGGCCCGCTGACAGTTCCCTTGTCCTGTGATGTGCCCGGGAGGGCCGCCCCTGGAACCGCCACGCCAATTGGGGAGGATAAAGCCCGTTTCCCCGCGGCGGCGGGTCCGGTTGGGTCCGGTTGGGCTTAAACCCCTTCGTTCTGGTCGTCACTCTCAAAGAGCATGGCTGGGTAATTGATGATGCCGCTGTCATCTGGGTCTCCGTCTACGCCGCGCCGTCGAACGCGGAACCTCGTAGCACACACAAGGAACGTCACACTCGCTCACCCTCCAGAAGAATGTTCTCCGAACATTTGAGTCCACGCAGCTCCCCTTGTCTTTCTGAATCGCCTCGCACAGTGCGTCCGACAAAACGCTTTTCGCTGCACTCAACACCACTGCACAACACCATATGCCTCCGCTGTCATAACTGGCGTCTCCAGGGGCAGCACTGATCTTCTTTTACAGATAAACATGAAACTCAGCACCCAAGCCTCTCCTTTCTAGTCCGAACTGGACGAAATAAATTTACCACAGTTACAAAGGAGCTCCCACTTCTAGCACGATCACGGCACAGACAAAAATATAGATAACGAAAGGAAGTAGGGCAGGTTCTGCATGCGCTCCGCATGCTCTCCTGTGAAGGTGTTACTTAATGACAGAAAGGTTTAACTACCAACTCCGATAACTTAACACATAAGCACATAGCAATGTTATGAGCTGCGGCATTACACAATTCTAACCAGTTCACAACTCCGCTCTGTTTACGCCATTAGTCCGACTTAGCTTTCCGATTTCGCAGCGGATATCGGCCTTCATGAGTCATACTAAGTAAGTCTGTGCCCCTTTGTCTGCTTTGGGACTCGCGAGGGCTCGTGGCAGGAGCCTCTCCTGACGTTATCTGCGCGGCAACCTCGCGCGCTTCTTCTTCTAGCAATGCATGAAGTAAATCCGGTGGCATTCCGGCCGTCACCTCTGGCGCCTGCCGAACAAATGCAGGAGAGGGCGTTTCTTGCGAACTATCTGCGCGCTCCGCTTCACTTCTGTCCCCATCAAAATCCGCGCTTTCCCTTTCCTCATTTCGTGAATACTGAACCGGTGCCGACTTGAGGCGATTTGCGTGTATCCTTATCAAGCGCCGGTTCACGTCTCGGACTCTGAAGTTTACCGGAGAAAGCTTCTCGACAACCTCGCACGGTCCTCTCCACTTCGTCTGGAACTTACGAGCTAGCCCAATCTGCCTTTGGCAGTTTTCAATGTACACGCTGTCCCCCACATCAAACGGCGCGTCTCTAGCACTGCGATTGTGCACCTCCTTCCTGCGCTTCGCCGCTTTCTTTAAGGCCTCCTTTGCGACGTCCCTCGCCACTTGCAAGCGCGATTCTAGCTCAACCTTATAGTCGTCCAGTGAAGCGTATGGGACACGACGGGGGCCCTCTGGCACTTCACTAGGCTGGTCCGGGTCTCGGCCGTAGAGAAGAAAGAATGGCGATTCGCCCGTGCTCTCGTGTGCTGGCGGAATTGTAGGCAAACATTGCATACGGGAGCCACAAGTCCCAGTCCCGCTGGTCGCGCGAAACAAAATGCGACAGGAACCCGGCCACGGTTTGGTTCAGTCGCTCCACCGCGCCGTTGCAAGCCGGATGGTACGGTGTTGTCTGCTTCTTAGCGATCTTAAGCAGCTCGCAAACTCTCCTCATTAGCTGCGACACGAAGTTCGTTCCCCGATCTGTCAAGAGTTGCCTCGGGGGTCCATGTCGGAGCACGATCTGTTCGACAAATGCTCTTGCAACCGTGTCTGCCTTCTGATCTGGGAGTGCTACCGCTTCCGCGTATTTTGAAAGGTGATCGACAAATACTAAAATGTACTTGTTTCCGGAAGTGGTCGTGGGCAATGGGCCCATTATGTCCATACCTGTGCGCTCGAAGGGAGCCGAAACCTCAGAGAACGGCTGAATTGGAGCTGGTCTTCGTCCCTTGGGTGTTTTTCTTTCGAGACAGGAATGACACTTTGCACAGTAGTCTCTAACATCCTGTCGCATGCCACTCCAAAAGTACAAACGCTCCACACGCCTGCGTGTCTTCGCTACGCCAAAATGACCGGCGCATGGCGCATCGTGAAACGCGCGAAGAACCCTTTCTGTCCACGACCGAGGTATGACGACTCTCTCCCATGCGGTTTTCTCTGGTCTCCCTTTCCTGGTTGGCCTCGTGCGCCGACACAGGGTGCCGTCTTTGTCAATGAAATAACCTAGCTGTTCTGGGTGAGACGGTGCGCCCTCTAAGCTTTCGATTATTCGCTTCAGGTCAGGATCTTTGCACTGCTCTGTGCGTAATTCGGCGGGGTCGACTACGGGGACAAACTCTTCTATGGCTGCCACGGCAGCTGTGCGCCTGAGTGCATCAGCATTCAGATGTGTCTTTCCTGACTTGTGCTCAACTTCAAAGCAGTATTCCTGCAGGTGTAGATTCCATCTAGCGAGTCGCGAGCTAGGGTCCCTGACACTCATCACCCATTTCAGAGGATGGCAGTCTGTGACTAGCTTGAATTTGCGGCCGTAAAGGTAGCATCTGAAGTGCTTTACTGCCCAGACAACGGCGAGGCACTCCCTTTCCGTAGCTCCGTACTTTTGCTCTGTGGGGCTCAGCTGTCGGCTAGAAAAGCAACGGGATGTTCTTTGCCCTCGATAACCTGAGATAGCACGGCATCAACTGCGAACTTTGACGCATCTGTGGCCATAACGAAAAGCAGATTAAAATCCGGGTGGCGCAACAGCGGTGCACTCATTAGCTTCCTTTTCAGGGCCCCAAAAGCATCCTCCGCGTTTTCGTCCCAGCGAAAGGCGACATTTTTGGCTGTTAAGGCGGTGAGCGGCTTAGCGAGCTTGGTGAACTCCTCTATGTGCCTTCGGTAGTAACCGATCAGGCCGAGAAACTGCCGGACCTGGCGGACGCTAGTCGGGGATGGAAAATCCGAGACACACCTTAGTTTCTGGGGGGGGGGGGGGTGCTGCGTTCGCCGTGGTGAGCAGACGTGCTCATATCGGCTCCGTCGTTAATGCCCGCTTTGGCAGTGCTGATTAGTTTGGATTACGAAGATTTTATTACCACTGTGTTCGTGAAGGTATCCGCTATCATCCGATACCCGACTTTCCATCCAAGGTGCGTTTTTCATCGATTCATCGGACTTTTCCTGGTTCACCGCCAAGAGGAGACGCTAGGCCGAAGCGAACCCAGGGCTCGCTAGGCCTAGCCAGCTGTTCTTCTGCCACAACATGGAGGGTTCCGCCGCCGCTTTGACGCACGGTTCCCAGGTTTCCCAAATGTGCGTGCAAGTAGAAGGAGAAGAAATTACGCCCGAGGAATTCCGACGCTCGCCCGGATGGCTGCACATCGGCGGGCACACGAGCCGAACACGCCTGCAAGGAACGCAGGGTGAGTCGACTTCTCGTGCCGATACTCCGAGCTCTCGACAGAAGCCTAAATTCAACAAGAACGTTAGGAGCGCAGTTATTCGGGCGGCTCGCATGCCCGCCATGCCTGTAGAAGAAATTAAGATCGTCGTGCGGCCCCGCGATGGGCTCGATATTTTCAAGGCAGGAGCTGCATGCGTGGCTAATGCCATCATGGCGGCAGCGGGAATTGAGACGGCAGACCGAGCTGAGGATATGGCGTGTCCCAATACCCAGCAGAACATTATGGTGCTCAGCACTCCGAGCGAGGAACGAGCGGAGAAGTATGCTCGAATTCAAGCTATCAACGTCCGAGGCAAAATATACGAGGTGCGCGCGTACGGAACGACCGCCCACGACACAGTCAAGGGCGTGATCAGGGGCATAGCACTCGAGGACAGCGAAGCCGAAATAATGCAGCAGATTGTTACCAAGTACAACCCCCTCGCCGCGGGGGCGAAGCGTATCAGGAAACACGACGACAGTAATCGTAGTGTTCAACGGTATCAAGGTTCCCAAGTATGTGCGTTACGGATCCACGCTCTACCCGTGCAGTCTCTACAGGAAGCAAATAGAAGTTTGCAAGGTATGCGGCAAGGTCGGCCACAGGCGCGACGTGTGCCCCACACCGGACGTTCGCGTTTGCCTTGCCTGCGGTGTTTCTAATCCAAGAGAGGGCCACAAGTGTGTCCCCAAGTGCAAGCTCTGCGGCGAAGAACACCCCACCGGGGACCGCCTCTGCAGAGCCAAATACAAGGTTCCATACGTCGTACGGCGACGGCGATGGGAACGCCGTAACGCCGAAGAAGAGCAAAAGCAAGCACTCGAATCAAGCTCGTTTCCACGCCTCGGACGCTCCCGCTCGCGCAGTGCGTCCCGTAGTGGATCCCGCAGCGCGTCGCGCAGCGCGTCGCGCCATGCCTCACGCCACGCTTCCCGTCATGCCTCGCGCAGCGCATCCCGCGGCCGTGACTCATCTGACGGGAACAGCTTCGGCGTTCAGCGATCGCGCTCCCGTGACAGAGTCAGCTGGGCCGACGCCGCAAAGGGCGGAGTTAAAAGCAGCAGCGCTAGCTCCAGCAGCGCCACTAGTGGCCGAACCACGCCGAGCAGCTGGCAGGCGTGGATTACCAGCCCCTACTACAAGGAACTCGAACAACTCCGCGCAACCAACGCGACGCTGGTAGAAACCACGCGCCGGCTCGCCCAAGAACTAGCCGAGGCCAAGAAAGAACTCCAAGCACAGCGAGCCCAGCCAGCCACTGTCCCAGCTCAGTCATCCGAGACACGTACACCCGCCGTTATCACCGAGCAGAAAACCGACACGCCATCACACCAAGGCACACAATCAATGGATACAACCCAAGACGAGCCCCAGCCGGAGCAGACCACTGACCCAACCCCCAAGAAACGAGCACGCACCTCATCACGACAGTACAAGGACCTGACCCAATTGGAAACTCAGCTCGAAGCAAAAATCGAAGCGTTCGCCAACACCTACGCCAGCACGGCTGCCGTCACCGACCAACGCCTGGCGCGGCTGGAGGAGCTGATCACCACGTCCTTCTGCACCATACAAGAGCGTTTCGCCTTCATTGAACAGACCCTTAAGCCCATAGTACGCAGCCCCACCTTTGTGGCGCAATTCTCCAACCACCCATACCTTCAAGAAGAGACGCAAGCCCCAACTCCGACACAATCATGTCCCAGCCCCAAGCCACAATAGGATCGCTACCGGGCCTTACGGTCTGGCAGTGGAACTGCAACAGTTACAACAGCAAGAGAGCAGTGCTGCAACAACACATCACCACAGTAACCAAGAAACCCGACATCATCCTGCTGCAAGAAACGGCGACGGTGACCCCCACCCTCCCTGGGTATCGCGCTCATGTTAGCCCGGCGGAGGGACGGGGCGTCTGCACGTTCGTCCGCAAAGGGCTCACGTTCATCGAGCACCAACTCAAACACGGCCGCAGCAGGGTGGAATATACCTTCACCGAAATCATCCCAAACAAACAACGGAAAGGCAGCCTGTTCATCGCCAACATCTACAGTAACCCCAAGCACCAAACACAGAAATTCAAGACCCTACTACACACAGCCAGCACCCAAGCCAAAGACAACACGTTGCTGATCGGAGGGGACTTCAACGCCGCCCATCGAGCGTGGGGTTACGTGAAGGATACGGCCAAGGGACGGGACCTATTACAAGATATCCTGGACCACAACTGTGCCCTGATCACGGACCCCGCTCATCCCACCCGCATCGGCAACTCCGTAGCACGAGACACCACACCAGACCTTACGTTCATCAAGAACGACCACACGGGCAAAGTAACGTGGCACAACACCGGCGTCGACCTGGGCAGCGACCACTACATCCTCGAAATTACGATACCGAACCAATTCCGGGGCAACACCATTATGCACAAGTGGACGGACTGGGACGGCTTCCGTAAGGGACGTCCCACCACAGCACAAGACATCACAGACATCGAAACCTGGACGGAAGAGCTTTGCGATGCTGTGCACTCGGCCACCAAAACCATCGAAACGGACGAGGACGTCATCGCCATGGATAGCCGCCTGGCCCATCTGTTCGAGGCCAAACGTTCGATACAGGCGCGCTGGAAGCGGCAACGGTGGAATCGCAAATTGAGAAAGAAGGTAGCCGACTTAAACAGGGCCATTGAACACCACTGCAAGGTCCTGTGCCGTCAGCAATGGAACGAAATCTGCAACCGAGCTGACAGGCAACTGCATCGCGGTTGCACCTGGAATCTATTTCGGCACCTCCTAAACGAAACCAAGACCAAGTCACACCAGCGCGACCGCCTCGCCCGCCTCCTGCACACCACCACACAACAACAAGGAAAAGACGCCGTTATCAAGAGCCTGGAAGCCAAGTATCTGCCGGACACGCCAACGGAAATCCACCCGCCGTACGGGGGGCTGCCCAACGCGTGGCTCGACCGAGACATTACCGTGTCAGAGGTACGAGTAGCGCTGCACGAGCTCAACACCCGCTCAGCAGCCGGCCCCGATCTCGTTACCAACAAGATGCTACGAAACCTCGACAATGCATCGATCGAGGCACTAACCCGTTACTTCAACGAATGCTGGCGTTCGGGCAAGCTCCCCGGACAGTGGAAAACGGCAAGAACAATCCTGATCCCGAAACCGGGCAAACCACCGGACATCGGCAACCTGCGTCCCATCTCGCTTACATCCTGCGTGGGCAAGGTGCTGGAGCACGTGGTGGCCAACCGGTGGCAGGAATACCTGGAGAAGGAAGGCCTCTATCCGGACACGATGATCGGCTTCCGACACAGACTCAGCACACAAGACGCCATGCTACAACTAAAACAAGAAATCATCGACAACAAGACACAAGACAGCAAAGTAATTCTGGGGCTCGATCTACAAAGCGCATTCGACAAAGTCAAACACTCAGCCATATTAGCACAAGTATCACGACTCAACATGGGGGTAACGAGCTACAATTACATCCAAGACTTCTTGACCAACCGCACGGTGGAACTGCACGCCGGAGACCTCAGACTCCCCGAACGCAAGCTCGGTAGCACGGGTACCCCGCAGGGTTCGGTCATCTCGCCGTTGCTCTTCAACCTCGTTATGATCGGGGTAGCGAGGGCAGTAGCGGGGACCGGCGTCCGGCATACGATCTACGCCGACGACATTACCCTGTGGGCGGCCGGCGGCACCGACGCCAGCATCGAGCAACAGCTACAAGCCGCGGTTACCGCCATCGAGCAGCACCTTGACGGCACCGGCCTAGTGTGCTCGCCCGCCAAATCCGAGCTGTTCGTCCTCACACCATTACGACCGGGACGGAAACGCGCTCCCCCTCGGGAGTGCGATCACATCAAGATCATGACCGCATCGGGGCAACGCATCCCCGAAGTTCCCAAGATCAGAGTCCTGGGCCTGCTGCTAAACAAGAGCGGCCGCAACGACGAGACCATCAACAAACTTACCACCAAGGCAATGGACGCCATCCGGCTCATACACCGAGTCTCGACACGACGGGCGGGCATGCGTGAAGACAGTCTCGTGCGCCTCGTCCAGTCGTTCGTGATCAGTCACATCGCCTACGTTGCGGCCTACCTCAACTGGCAGGTCACTGACAGGAACAAGATCAACACGCTGATCAGACGGGCTTACAAGACGGCGCTGGGCTTAACGGAGACCACGAGTACGGCTCGGCTCCTGCAGCTCGGCGTCCATAACACCCTAGAAGAAATAGCCGAGGCGCAGCTCACCGCGCAAATGGAGCGCCTCTCTACCACCAAGACGGGGCGCAGTATACTGACATCCCTGGGTTACAACCCCCGAACCCCCAGCCGGCAACCATGCGAGATCAGCGAGGAGGCGCGGGCTCACATCCATGTGGACCCCATCCCGAAGAACGTGCACCCCGAATACAACCAAGAACGGCGGCAGGCACGGGCCCAGGCCCTCATCGAGAAACACGCCCAAGACCCGCACGCCCGGTACGTGGACGCAGCGGAATACAAACGAGAAGGCTTCGCGGCAGTGGTCGTTGCGGCGGCTACCGGCACCACGACAACGGCAGCGAGCGTGCGGTGCACGGACGCCACAGACGCCGAGGAGGTTGCCATCGCTCTGGCGATCTCCGAGGCCGAGTGTCACACCGTGCTCAGTGACTCGAGGAACGCCGTGCGCAACTTTGCCAAGGGGCGAGTGAGCGCGCCGGCGGCCGCCATCATCGGCAAGCTCCAGCCCCAAGACCGCCGCAGCACCATCCGTATCAAGTGGTTCCCGGCGCACGCGGGCGAGTGTGCATCCTCGCCGAACCACAACGAGACGGCCCATTCGGCGGCGCGAGCGCTTACCCTCCGCGCCCCCGAGAGTGACCGTTCCGTGTGGTGGTTCGAAACCAAGGACCGCGTAACCAGTTATGGCGAAGTTACCATGTGTTACCGCCTAGCTCGACGGACAATGCCGCCTCCCCACCCGGCACTCAGTCGGGAGGAGGCCGTCATCCTAAGACAGATACAGACCGGGTCACTCCTCGCCCCGGCAGTGCTACACGTACTTCACCCAGAACTCTATCCGAGCGATGTGTGCAATGTTTGTGCAGCTGGTCCGGCGGACCAATGGCACATCATGTGGGACTGTGCCAGGTTCCCGACCGAGGCTACCTCCAGGATATACCCGCCCGAACTTCAAAGTGCAGTGCAGTCTGCAGACAAGGACATTCAACTATGGGCCGTCCAGCAGGCCCGGGGTGCGCTCGAAAAGCACAAGCCTCACGACCCACCACAAACGGGCCGAACGGGGGTAGTGCAGAGGAGGGCATAACCCCGGGTCGACGCTTGGCCAACGTCACGACGCGTCAAACCGTCGGTTGCCGGCATTTTCAATAAAGTTTTTCCTACCTACCTTAGGTAGGTAGGAAACAACGTGCTGAAACAACGTGCCCGAGGTATTTCACCTCGTTTTTGAGGAATTGGCACTTAGAGGGCTTCAGCTTCAGACCCGCTCCTCTTAGTCGCACCAAAACCTGCTCAATATCGCGCAAATGGTTCTCAAAACTGTCACTGTATATGATTATGTCATCCATATACACGAAGCACAGCCTCCCCAGAAGACCTGCCAGGATAACATCAGCGGTTCTCTGCCAGACAGCAGGGCTGTTGGCCAGACCCATCGGCATTCTTTTCCATTCATAGTGCCCTGAGGGCGTGTTGAATGCCGTTTTCTCGGCATCTGCCGGATCCATTGCTATCTGCCAGAATCCCGCCGCCATGTCCACTACCGTGAAGTACCTGGCAGAGCCCAGCTGAGAAAGCGCCTCCTGTATATTGGGGATGGGGTATGGATCGATGCGAGTTACGGCATTTAGTTTGCGGTACTCCACTACCAATCGATACGAGCCATCTGGCTTTTCCACCAATAGTGCTGGTGCTCCCCAGGGTGACTTTGAGTGTTCGACAATGCCGCGATCAATCAGGTCCTGCACCTGCCGCTCCATCTCCTCACGTTGGGAGTAAGGAATCCTGTACGCACGCTGGTAAACGGGCGATGAAGTGCCGGATTCTATCCTGTGCTTTATAACGCCACAGCAGCCCAAATCCAGGTTGGACGCGGCGAATACCTCCGAGTAGTCGCTCAGCAAACCAGCCAGAGCCTCCCTCTCCCTGGATTTTACGTGAGAAAGATCGAACGACGCCTTTGGAGCAGCCGAAGGACTAGCATGCTCTACAGTTGCGAGTACCGCATCGGTGGGCTCACGTTTCTCTATCGCAGAGGTGAAGAAAGCCAATGTTTTGTTCTTGGGAAGGCTCAGTCGCTGCTGGCTACAGTTAGCCGCCCGTAGGGGCACTCTGTGGGCGTCATTAACTTTCACGAGGCACGCGGCTGCCTTCAGGCCATTGCTGAGAGAGTCGACCGGCTCAAGCACTCCCACGGCGCCGCTCTCTACATCTGAAGGCACAAACGCGTACAAAATGTGCTCCGACCAAGGAAGGACGACCGCCTCATCGACCAGCCTGACGGCAACCCGCGAATATACCTTCTCCAATGATCCCACTGTTTGACGGGTGTCAATATCGGTACTGCGAATCTCAGCCCCTCTCCTGTTCAAAAACGGAACTTTTGAGCCGCCCGCATTAACCTCTTCCTCAGAGAATGAGACTACTACCTTCCCTTTTCTCAAACAATCCTGCCCTAATATACCTGACACTCCGTTTGGCAGAGACACCGTGTCCGGGCATACGTAGCAGGGGTGCTCCAATGCAATTCCGCCGAGAGAGAAGTGTAACCGGTAGAGTCCACTTATGCCAAGAGGATCCCCCGTTATGCCTACAAATTTGGTTGCCATACCACCAGACGCTTCCAACACCTCGCGGTCCCCCTTCCTTCGAAGCGTGTTAAAACTGCTCTCCTTAAGCAATGTCACCTTTGACCCCGTATCTATCAACAATTCCATGCAACAACCATTTAACTTGCAACGCACAACAGGGCATGCCTCGTCGGCCACACAAACTACCACCACCTCATCATCCACTGCTCCCTCCCCACGCTCCTCAGGCTGGGGAGGACTATCTAGTTTTTTGTCTCGGTATCTGGAGCCCCGCTGTAGGCTTGCTTAGGGCGTGTCTCGCCTGCTTCTCTTTGTGGCTCCCCACGGCGCACGTTTTGGCAGAACCTGGCGATGTGTCCGCGACCCTGGCAAGCGAAGCATACGATTTCTTCAAAATCTCGCATACCGCGCCTGTAGCTTTGTGGCGGTCTCCGGTTTCCAGCGAATGGGCGCTGTTGAGCGCGCGCTTCAACCTGGCGTTCTACCTGCTGAGATAGCAGCTGTTCTAAGCGATCTAACCGCTCTGTCAAGAGAGCAACCTCAGGGTTGAGCACCGCTCTCTCTATGACGCGTACTCTCGCTGCGGCTGTCGTTAACGCCTCATTTTGTTCCTCATCCAATGCGGCCTCCACGGCTTGGTCGAAATTGCTCGGCTTGCCCGAGAGCACGAACCGGCGCACGGGGTCTTGCAGACCAGCCACGAACAAAGCGGTCATTTCCTCTTTGATGTATATCCTCCGCGTATTTCTTCTTTAGCTGGTCTCCTTCCTCCTCCCTGCTTAACGTATCGCGCGCTAAGCGCTGAAGCCGCGACGCAAACGTTCGCACGTCCTCCCCTACCATCTGTCCGGCGTCACGGAACCTCTGTACCCGCACGTGACGTGGTTCAGTGTCGAAATGCTCAAACGCGAGCTTCTTAAATTCCGCAAATGATTTTGTGGATTTTACTTTTTTGTCTCGCCATGCAAAATCATGAGCAGCTCCTGCCATCTTACACCTCGCCATTCCCAGCATTTGAGCATCGGACCATCCCGCCATTTTCCCAATCTCTTCTAGCATGGAAAAGAAATCGCAGATTGGAACCCCTGTCTTATCTCCCGTAAACGTCGGAATGACGCTTCCTAATGCCAGCATGCTTGCTCCGAGCGACGGCTGTGGAGTGGGAGCTCCCTCAGATACAGACATTTTTTTTTCTCAAGCCCTCCAGTGCCTCAAGCCTCTCAAATGGGGGTAGAAGTCCCACAATCAGTCCCGTGATTCCCTTTTGATTACAATTTTGAAGTCATGAATGTCACAGCATTCAGAGGACATTTGCTTTTGAGACCCCACTTCTGACACCAGTGTGATGACCCCCATAATGCGCAGGTCCACACGGGACGGAGAGGCAAAGAGACACCGTATGGCTCAGTTTAAACAAACAGATATATTCAATAATTATACATGATTAAGATTCAGAGGCTGGGGCGTCCGAGCTTACGTGCCGACGACTTCATGGGGGCGATGGGGTGGCTCCGGAGTTGGGCTCGAGCGGTTGCTGGCAGAAGCTGCACGCCGTCGGGCTTCGGCGCTGAAGGCCCTCTTGGCGAACGATGTCGTCCTGAGCGTCTTCTTCCGTACTGCTTGTCGATTTTTATATCCTCTTCTCCCCACACTCCCTAGGGTGAGGACGCCCACGCCGGAGGGGAAGGAGGGGGGCTAGGGCTTTCACTTGGGCGCACAAACATACCACCGCACTTATGGTCTCGCCCCCCTCACGTGTTGAGTCCGAGAGAAAGAAGGTTGTCTTCGAGGTAGCGCATAGCGTCGGCTGTGGTAAGGCGCGCTCTGGCCCGCTGACAGTCCCCGCGGGTCACCGGCCTCCGTCCTCCATCCATCAACTGACACTCGCTCCTCAAGGGCGCGCTCTTGCCCGCTGACAGTTCCCTTGTCCTGTGATGTGCTCGGGAGGGCCGCCCCTGGAACCGCCACGCCAATTGGGGAGGATAAAGCCCGTTTCCCCGCGGCGGCGGCGGCGGGTCCGGTTGGGTCCGGTTGGGCTTAAACCCCTTCGTTCTGGTCGTCACTCTCAAAGAGCATGGCTGGGTAATTGATGATGCCGCTGTCATCTGGGTCTCCGTCTACGCCGCGCCGTCGAACGCGGAACCTCGTAGCACACACAAGGAACGTCACACTTCACTTCCAGTATCACTATTTTTTCATGCATTTGTATACAAGGACATACACACGAGAGTACAAAAGAGAGCTTCACAGTCTGTGAATTTTAATGCCGAGCTATCTATCGCAAATTGTTGCTTCCTTTGAAGAGCGTTCAAGTTGGCTTCATTCTACTTACTTTTCATTTACCTCCTGATATGATTTTAATCTTTCAAATATTGCAACCAGGAGTAATGTTAGTTCATATAGTATTGTCACGCGTGAATGAGAGAGATTACGGATCAAAGAAACAACGGCGGGCATTGCTGAACGTCTTGACCACAGCTCCAGATCGCTGTCACTTCCACTTCCTCTTTTTGATTGGTTTGGTTTATGAGGGTTTAACGTCCCAAAGCAACTCAGGCTATGAGGGACGCCGTAGTGAAGGTCTCCGGAAATTTCGACACCTGGGGTTCTTTAACGTGCACTGACAACGCACAATACACGGGCCTCTAGAATTTCGCCTCCATCGAAATTCGACCGCCGTGGCCGGGATCGAACCCGCGTCTTTCGGGCCAGCAGCAGAGCGCCGTAACCACTCAGCCACCGCGGCGTCCCTCTTTTTGAGGCAGCGCATGCTTATGATCAGCGCTAGGTGAACATGCGGAATGCACTGTGTCACTGGCTCCCCGGGAAGAAAGAGCATCCTACCGATGCGTCCAGCTCTACCCTTCGTAGGAAGGCTTGAGATGGGCAACGTGTACCTCCTCACGGTGCAGGGATCGCCGACTTCTGAAAGCCGTCCGGAACGACCTCGTAGCTGAGGTCTCCAATTTGCCTGATCACTTTGTAGGGTCAAAAATACCGGCGAGGAGCTTTTTGCTAAGCCCGCGTCGGCGAATGGGAAACCAAATCCGCACATGGTCTCCCGATGTTCACCGAGCATCACAGCGTCGAAGATTATAGCATTGGGCATCTCGGCATTGTATGTCGAGAATCCGCACTCTGGTCAGCTGACGAGCCTCTTCGGTGAGGTGCACGAAGGTGTGAAGATCCGCATTCAGGTCGATGTCGTCCACATGTGGTAACATGGCGTCCAGCATAAACGAGACGGAACGGTGGCATGTTTGTCGTTTCCTGTACGGCTGTATTGTATGCGTAGGTGCCGTATAGGAGCAGTTCGTCCCAAGTTCTGTGCTGAACATCGGCATACATTAAGAGCATGTCAGCTAGCGTTTTGTTAAATCGTTTTGTTAAGACGTCTGTTTCACGTTGGAAGGATGTGATCTTTGGGTGGCTTGTATGACTGTGGTGTAAAATCTGCTGTAGGCGGTCAGCCGTGAATGCTGTACCCCTGCCGGTGAATAGGATCTCCGGTGCACCGTGACGAAAACCATCTGATGGACGAAACGTTTTGCCACGTCGAAGGTTGTGGCGCTTTGCACAGCTCACGTTTCCGCGTATCGTGTCTGTAGTCGGTTGGCTCGATGAAAAAGGCAATGGGCCAAGCCTTTCCATCCCGATCTGCTGTAAAGGTCGCGATGGTAGTGCTTATAGGCTTCGAGAATTGAGCTGGTTTTGTTGAGGGCACTTTGCGACTCTCAAAGCCTCGGCGAGTTCTGACGTAGTGTGCAACGTCCGACTGAAGGCGGGGCAGTAATACCTCTCTTTTATCCTTGCAAGCATGCGGGCTGCACCCAAATGTCCAGAAGTTGGTTCATCATGTGAAGACAAATATTCCATCACATAGGCTCACCGTACGACAATAAGTAAGGTATTGCTGACTGTTTGCGGCGAAATTTTTTCTTCAAGAGGACACCATGGAGAACGGAGAGTGACGCTACAGAGCGTTTGAAAGCCTTCGGGAAAGTCGGGCGGGTACCGTTAAGGAACTCCATGAGGTGCTGAAGTTCCGGGTCGGCGTATTGTTTTTCAGAGAGGCTCCTTGCACTGATCGCATGCATGGTGATGCCGTGATGGCAGTTACCGTCCTCCGTTGGGGAATCAACGGGGGCGCGCGAGAGGCAATCGCCCTCCGAGTGCTTCCGGCCTAACTTGTACGCTCCTGTCACACCGTATTCTTAGAGGCGCAGACTCTATCTGACAAGGCGGGCTGACGGATATTTGAGAGTCGAGAACCAACACAAGGCATGATGATCCGTAACTACAGTAAAACGTTTTTCATGAAGATAGGGTGGAAGTTTAGAAGTCGCCCACACTATCGCTAGACATTCTCAGTTGCCGAGTAGTAATATCTTCAGCGTGAGACAAAGAGCGGCTTGCAGACGGCAATGACTCGCTCTTGACTGCTGTGGATTTGAACCAGCAGGGCACCCAGGCCTACGTTGCTTGCGTCAGTATTAAGTTCCATAGCGGCGTGTTCGTCGAATTGAGCCAGAAATTAAGGTTCTTGCAAGCGGCATTGAAGAGTGCACAAATTCTAGTTGTTGAGGGGCGTCCCAAGTGAAAGGCATGGCTGCCCTCGTCAAATTCGTCAGAGGCTCAGCGATGCGAGCGAAATCTTTTACAAAGCGACGGTAGTAGGCACGTAATTCTTGAAAGCGGTGGACTGTTTCTTGGTCCTGCGGAGGAGGGATATTGGCAATAGCTTTGGCTTTGTCTGGGCAGAAGTTCCTTGTAACTTACGACGTGACCGAAGAAATTTAACTCATTATAAACAAAGTGGTATTCCTGATTTTTTAACGTGAGCCCAGACGACTTCATGGCTTGCAGCACAACATCGAGGCGCCGAAGGTGCTCGTCGAACGTTGGGGCGAACACCACAACGTCGTCAAGGTAGACGAGGAAAGTCTGCCACTTCAGGCCTGCCAGAAGTGGTCCAGTAGCCGTTGCAACGTTGTGGTTACAGAGCACAAACCAACTGCCATTTTCTTAAACTCATAGAACCCTACCGGAGGAATACATGCGTTTTTTTCTCGGTCCCTTTCATCTACCTCGATTTTCCAATATCCTGATTTGAGGTCTATGAATGAGAAATATTTTGCATAGCAGAGGCGATTGAGAGCATCGTGGATTCGAGGAAGGGGATAAACATCTTTTATAGTTACTTTGTTTAGGCGACGATAGTCAACACAAAACCGCAATGTAGCATCTTTTTTAGGCACGAGGACAACAGGTGCCGCCCAGGGACTACGGGAGGGCTGAATGACGTCGTCTCTGAAGGATCTCCTTAATTTGACGGCTGATTGCGGCGCGTTCAGTGGAAGACACATGGTAAAATGACAGTCAGAGAGGGTGCACGGTGTCATCCGTAATAATCTGATGCTTGGCCAAGTGTGTCCTTCCGACGCGGGAAGAAGTCGAAAAGGTATGGCCGTATCGCTGGAGGTGAGTTTCTACTTGGCCTCACTGCTGCGCCGAAAGTGGCGGGTTAATATAGTAGTCGAAGTCGGGGACACCTGTGCGAACTTCGGTTGACGACACCATGACAAGGCTGGGCGCTCGTCGAATGTCGGCGATGTCATGAATCTGGGCCACAGTGTTTAAAATGCTGAAATGTTAGCGCTAACCTCCAAAATTCGTACGCAGCAATTCGGTTTCTCTGTTTTCGAGGCAAACCCCCCTCTGGAGAAAGCAAGGCAGCGGTCAAAAAGCATAATTTGTTTGCTTTCGACGACACCTGCAAACTTCCGCAGCGTCTTCTCGCCAACGGATACCACAACGCTCGTACAGGGTAGAATGGCGACGTCATCAAGGATGTAAAGAGCCGTGGGACATTCTGAAGCCCTGTGGATTGCGTTCTCAGTGGAGAACGACACTTACATTTATTTAAGGTAGACGACCGCGCCATTTTCTGTTAAATATCCATGGCGAGGATTAGGTCCCGGGAACACTGGTCGAGTACGACGAAGGTGGCCAGGTACGTGTCCTCTTCGTTGAGCAGTCGTGACGTGCACTTGCCAGCTGAGGTGATCGAATGACCCCCGGCAGTACGAGGCTGTCGGCCCGTCCAAGGTGTGGGGTCACCTTTTTCAGAGTCGCGGCAAAAGGTCCACTGATTACCGAGTAGTCGGCGCCGTTGTCCACAGGTACGGCTACGTCAGTAGCGTCGATTGAAATGTTCAGATCAGCAGTTGTGGCCGTCGACGTACAGGAAGGTCGCGGAGTTCGCTCACGGCTTCGGTGAGACGCCAGTTTCTTTTCGCTGCGGCGGAGAACTAATGCGGCGAGGTTTATTATTGGGTTTGTGATTGTCTGTGCGTCGTAGAAGCGGTCGTCCATGTATGTGCAGCGGTGAAGGATCTTGGACGTGTCGCCGCTAAGCAACCTTCCCCCAAAGTTGCTGCTTCTCTTTTTTTCCGATGGGGACAAGGAGACTTTCTGCGCGAAGTGTCAGCGGAAAAAAGTCGCGAAGATAAGATAGGACGAGGGGAAGGCGACCGGGCATAGTAGTGTGGTGCTAAGGGTGCCTCGGCCATATAGTAACTCCTTTTCCCGAGATCATTGACAGGCTGCGGTTGGGGCGCATGGCTACGGTATCCCTGCAGACCCATACGCCGGTAACCAAGGTTGCGGTAGGCCTGACCGGGCCCACCGCAGTGATAGCCGAGAGGGTGGTGATCGGCAGTACACCACACGTCGCTCTTCCGAGGGGCACCGGAGAAGGATGAGGAAAAATTAGTTGGCGGCGAATTCAGGCAGGTGTATCTGGACAAATTAAAGATTGCGGTGGACGGCTAACGACTGCGGAATATGTAATCATCAGAGGTGTTCTGTTCGGTTGAAAAAGGTCTCGCAGCGTGAGCGCCTGTTGGACCTCTTCAAGAATAATGTCCGAAATTGAAGAAACCTGCGGCGACTGCGGTGCTGGAAAGTCTTTTTGAAGCTCTTCTCGAACGATGGTCCGGATGGTATCCCGAAGGACGTCGTGGCTAGAAACATCGACACCGCTGGCAGCCATCAGCGACGGCGGACGCTCGTACCGTCTGGACCGCATGTCGAGCATCTTCTCCATCGTAGTGGATTCCGAAACAAATTAGGCGACTGTTCTGGGCTGGCTTCGAGCTAACCCAGCGAAGACCTGCTCCTTGATGCCCCTCATAAGATTACGCAGCTTCTTCTCTTCAGACATTTTGGGATCAGCCCGGCGGAAGAGCTTCGCCATGTACTCGATGTAAATGATGATGGTCTCTATTGGTAGTTGAACGCAGGCCTGGAGGCGTAGCTTCGAACGTTCGTTCCTGGTGACGGTGGTAAAAAACTGCAAAATCTTAGTCTTTGAAGAGCACCACGTTGTTATTGTGGCCTCTCGGTTCTCAAACTAAGTAAGAGCTGCACCCTGAAGCGAAAAAAACGCGCTGCAGATTCAAATCGTCAGGCCACCTGTTGTACTGGGCTATGTGCTCGAACGTCTCGAGCCAGCCGTCCGGGGCATGGCTGGAAAACCTTGGAAGTTGAGTGGCTCGCGTGGCTGCTGCAGCACGACGGACGACGAAGGCATGGCATCCGGCATGCTGTCGGAGGTTTCCGTGGATACTGACGCTCGCGCTTATAAGGAGGTCAATGTCCTAACGGTCAGACGAGACTCCAGGGTCCCAAACTCTTGTTGCAGTCCTTGCAGCCGCCGGCTACCTTGATAGGTGGGCGTAACCTCGACTTTAAAAGATTCAGGAGGGCTGGAGTCCCGGCTTCCTGGAGGGGTCCGGTTCCAGGGGTGCACAGCAAACCTCCACCAAGTTGTCACGCGTGAGTGAGGGAGATCCGAGATCACAAGAACCTGATCTGAAGCAAGCGCCGCCTTAAAAAGAGGATGTGGAAGAGGCAATACGTTGTGAACGCTTACTCCTCATACGATTTCTTGCATAAGCCATGTTATATTAGTCGGAAGGTTGACAGGCAAACAATGGCAGCGCTGGAAGGAGAGAAGAGTGATTCATTGAGCCAAGGTCTCTGTAAATATTCGTGCAGCCACTGCTGGATGCTCCGAGTGTTTTATGTTACTGCTGTGAATGATCCGACCGCTCTGCGATGTCAGCAGCCGGGGTGTCTGCAGCCATGTGCTGAGCTCCTTGTGTGCTCGCGTGAATGTTATCGTATCTTCGTGGATAAAGCGCTGTACATGATGTGAGAGGGTTGTTGGGTTGCAGTTGTTGAAGTAAAGGGCTAAACTAAGCGAGTGTCTGCATTCTGAACACCTTTTACTGTCACTGAAGAAACGAAATACTCTAGGGGACACTTAAGCTCCGCCAGTTGGTATCACGCGATAGCGTTAATGGGTCACGGCTCATATATGAGTACCTGGTGGTTCTCTACTTTGTAATCATAGTTCGCGGGGGTCCTCGTATGATACTCCTCGCGAGGTGGCGCACCGGTTAAGCAATGCGGTACTGCCCCGGAATGGCAGCTGCTGCCACCAGTGGGGCTGGGAGACCCAGGTTGCTCTTCCTGTGCAACCTCTCGCGACAAATTTTAAATTCAACTCCCACCGGCCACGTTCTTCAGTCTGCTCACATTCCATTGTATAGGCTGTGATGGCACCACCAGGGCACGAGACCTATGTGGCCCATCTAGGTTGCTGCTGTGGCCAATCCGGCTGCGAGGGTTCAAATGGTAGCCAACGCCGAACATTTCTTTCCGACATGGCGATAATAACGCTCTCGCATTAAACGTGATAGCCGAACAGTTTCTCACTCGTTTTCAGTACGCTATGCTAAACTGATAAAATATACCTGGTACTATGATAGCAGTGATGGATAACATGGCTTATTTTTTTTAAGGACCACTTCATGAGACACGTGCGTCGAAGTGTGGCATAGCGTGCGTTTGAAAGAAGTTTGCACAGGACTTAAAAGCAGTTTCACTTTTAAGAAACTACAAGCATAGCGATCCTTAACAAATTCAGTACTAGCTCAAAAGCCTTAAGAGCTTAAAAAGCTCAAGAGCTTAAAATGCAAGACAGCTCATACTTTTTCATGATGAGAGATAGTACAGGCTTCTTTATAGGAAGAGGTGACTATGACGCCGCTCTAAACGAAACAGCTTACAGGAAAAAAAACTGGAAGGGGCACTTGAGCTCTGCCTTAAGGCTATGACGCAATAGCGCAAAAGAGATAATGGCTATATATGAGGAATTGACCATTTTCTCGTTTACATTCAAAGATCCCCCGCCGCGGTGGCTCAGTGGTTAGGGCGCTCGACTGCTGATCCGGAGTTCCCGGGTTCGAACCCGACCGCGGCGGCTGCGTTTTTATGGAGGAAAAACGCTAAGGCGCCCGTGTGCTGTGCGATGTCAGTGCACGTTAAAGATCCCCAGGTGGTCGAAATTATTCCGGAGCCCTCCACTACGGCACGTATTCTTCCTTTCTTCTTTCACTCCCTCCTTTATACCTTCCCTTACGGCGCGGTTCAGGTGTCCAAAGATACATGAGACAGATACTGCGCCATTTCCTTTCCCCAAAAACCAATTATTATTATTATTATTCAAAGATCCCTGGGAGAACTCATATCACTCCTGGAGCAGTGGCACAGCAAGTAAGTGACACGCCACTTCCCTGCGATAGCAGTTTTGCCAGTGGTGGGACATGTGAGACGCAGGTTGCTCTTCCTGAGGAACCTTTCGCCACCAGTCATTAATTTCTCTCAAACACTGCAACGTTGGGCAGGTTTGATGACGTCACAATATTACGTCATCTATGTGGCCGGCCACCACCAGGATTGCTGCTCTGGGCACTTTTCGCGGATTTTTCGCTCACAGCCAAAGACACAGAACACCACGCCAGATTTCTGCGAAACGGTGCCGTTACCACTTTCGCGTGAATATCCCCTGACCAATAAACATTTTCTGAAATGCACGCTGGAGAGCGCAAGTCCGGTTTATATTCCCTTCTGCTTTCTATTCCCAGGGCGGCTTTTTAGAGTCACACTGTCATATGAACACAAACACGCCGAAAGAGACGAGGCACAGACCATAAGATTTTATCCTCCTATGTCGGTGATTATTTGGGTGCTGCACAGCATCACGTATAAAGGACGAATTATATTTTTGTAGTTTGCTCTGTTCGCAACATGGCAGCATGACCCATGGAAATGATGTTTTACAACGGCATTCATAACCGTGCAAGCACGACCAGCGCCATGTTGTTTTCAAAATTTTCCTTGCTGATACATCATCATCATCAGACTGACTACACCCATTGCAGGGCAAAGGCCTCTCCCAAGTCTCTCCAAGTAACCATGTCTTTTGCAAGCTGCGCCCACCCTATGCCTGCAAACGTCCTAATCTCATCGGCCCACCTAACCTTCTGCGCCCACTGCCATGCTTGCCTTCTCTTGGAATCCACTCTGTCACCCTTAAGGATCAGCGGTTATATCTCGCCTTCGCAGTACATGTCCTGCCCAAGCCCAGTTCGTGATCTTGATTTCGACTCGGATGTAGTTAACACATGTTTGTTCCCTCACCCACTCGGCCCTCTTCCGGTCGCTTAAAATTACACCTATAATTTTCTTTTCCATGGCTCGCTGGGCTGCCCTTAACTTAAGCTGATCCCTTTTCGTTAGTCTCCACGTTTCTGCCCCGTAGGGTATTACCCGTAAGATACAGCTATTGTGCACGTTTCTTTTGAGAAATATTGGTAACCTGCTATTCATGATCTGAGAGAACCTGTCATATGCGCTCCACCCCATACTTATCCTTCTAGCTATTTCCCTCTCATGATCCGGATCAGCGGTCACTACCTGCCTTAAGTAGACATTCTTTACTACTTCGAGCACCTCGTTGGTAATTGTGAACTGCTGTTACCTTGCTATACAGTTGAACATTACTTTGTTTTTTGCATGTTAACTTTTAGACCCACCCTACTGCTGTCTGTATAACTCATTGATCATTATTTGCACTTCATCTCCTGAGTGACTCAGCAAGGCAATGCCATCAGCGTGTCGCAGATTATTTAGGTATTCGCCACTAACTCTTGTCCCCAACTGTTCCCACTTCAGGCCTCGGAATACCTGCTGTAAACATTCTGTGAACAGAATTGGCGAGACCGTGTCTCCTTGCCTGCCGCCTTTCCTAACTGGAATTTTATTGCGGACCTTATCGTGGACTGGGGTAGCTGTTCAATTCCTATATATGTTGTCCAGTATTTTTACATAGGGTTCATTTACACTTTGATTCCGTGTGAATACGCGCGGCAGTTAATGGGCAGCTGCCCCTTGATTGAGGAGCTGATACTGTAGCGTTCTGCTAATAAACTTAGCTCTCAAGGCGTTTCCATCGACTAAAATATTCGTGCTATTTTATTATTTATTTTTTTATTTATTTATTTACAATACCCCTAAGGGCCCTCGTGCGAGGGTATTACATAGGGGGGGGGGGCGATACAAGCATAAAAATATGGCACAGGCATTAGAAACAAAATACACGTAATAATTAATTAAAAACTAGTAATGTACACAAATAACAACAACAAACAACGCAGAAGAAAATACTCAGTAAATGCACATAATACAACAAAAATACCAAATCTGTTAGTCCATGGTTTGTTTTAACGAATGCTGAAACGATTGTGGGTTAACCTCAGTAGCTATGTGTGATGGCAAGTTATTCCAATCTATTATAGTGCGAGGAATGAATGATTTCGAGTAGAGCAATGAACGGCATGTGACGCGTTTTATTTTGTTAACGTGGTCGCGGCGAGGAAAGACTGCAGGGTGTGGCAAAAAGAAGTCGTCGTGGAGGGTGGGATGGTGATACAGTTTGTGAAGCAAGGTTAGGCGAGCGAAATGGCGTCGACATGATAGCGGTTCCAACTCGGCACGTTGTTTTAATGCTGTGACACTGGTGAAGCGTGAATAATCTGAAAAGATGAAGCGAACAGCACGGTTTTGCAGGGATTCAAGGTTGTTTATGATGTAAGCTTGATGAGGGTCCTATATGGCAGACGCATACTCAACTTTCGGTCGGATTAGCGTGATGTAAGCAAGTTTTTTTAAGTGTGAAGGCGCGTGTTTGAGATTACGCCTAAGAAGGCCGAGTGCGCGATTTGCTGATGCTAAGATTGTGTTAATATGGTAATGCCAAGTTAGGTCAGACTGAAAGTGAACTCCTAGGTACTTGTAAGTTGTTGTAAGTTCAACTTTATCGTTATTGAGGAAGTATGTTGTAGCAATTCGAGTGGAACGGTTAGTAAACGACATTAACTTTGTTTTAGATGCATTTAGAGACATTAGCCAGGAAGAACACCAAGCCGTTACAGCGTCAAGATCAGTTTGAAGTGATTGGCGGTCGGTTTCATTAGTAATATTACGATATATTACACAATCATCCGCGAATAACCTAATTTGAGACGATACACACTTGGGTAGATCGTTAATAAAAATTAAAAAGAGCAGAGGGCCAAGTACACTTCCCTGGGGGACTCCAGATGTTACGGGGACAGAAGACGAGTTAAAGCCGTTGACAGAGGTGAATTGTTTTCTGTTATCGAGGAATTGTTTTATCCATGAAATAACGCTGGGATGGAGATTTAAGTTTGTCAATTTGGTTAGGAGCCTGTGATGGGGAACGCGATCAAAAGCTTTAGAATAGTCTAAAAATACTGCGTCAACCTGTAAGCCAGCGTCTACTGCGGAAAATATGTCGTTAGTAAATCCAGTGAGTTGTGTGTCGCATGAATAACCCCTGCGAAAACCGTGCTGGTATTTGAAAATGATATCGTGCTCCTCTAGATAATTAATTACTTGAGTATGAATTATGTGTTCCAGGAGTTTACAGATGTTGCTGGTTAATGAGATAGGGCGATAGTTAAGTGGAATGGTGCGGTCTCCGGATTTGAAAATGGGTTTTACTTTCGCTGTACGCCAGTCGTCAGGAATTGTACCAGATGATAATGATTGTGAAAAAAGTGATGTCAATACTTGATGTCAATACTGATGTCAATATTGCTCTCTTTACAAACTGCACTTCCTTTCTACAACACATTTCATCGACTTCTCGCTTACCCATTTCATTTCGATGCACAGAAGTTAAATAAATAGCGTCTACGGTGTCGAATTTTTCAATAAGCATAAAAACGAAGTGAAAACCAGGGATCGTATGCTTTGATGAAATAAGCCAACAGCCATCAAAAGCAAGTAGCGCAAAGAAGTGTTTTTTTTCTTTTTTTATTTGTGAGGTTCGTCAGTGAGAAATTAAAAGACCAATTTCTTTATCGCTTAAGGATGATTGATTGGCAGAAGTAAAAATAACCACGTTCCGCCGGTGCGATCGGAAGCCACAACCTTTGTTTATGCTTGCATGTCACCTAACTAGAAAGATTTCAACAGCGCCACCCTCGTTCAGAGAGGCCGACGTGGTACTCCCTGATTACCGCGATGGTTATGTAAGAACGTGATCAGATGATGATTGCGACAGCTTTGCGAAAACTCTCACGGCACGCTCTTGTTACTCCATATGACGTTAGAAAGGATTTGTAGTGCACTCGTTTTATTCTCTACGCTTTGTCATTCATCTTCCCATCTTCAACCTGCTGATTTCATTTCATTTTCAAAGAAAGTACAGTCATTCTGTGCGTAAACATTTTGCTGCTGAATACTTTCCATCTCTCCAGGCTCAACACGGCTCTTACACATGAAGCATGTTTCACAAGCGTCGATAAACAATGTTTGCCACTCCTGCCAATATCAAGATCCTCCTTCATCCTTTAGCACCACTAGGTACCTCTGTGTAATTCAGTCGAATGAACACTTCCAGTAAACGCCTTAGGTGAACGACAGTCGCAGTAGCGTATGCCAGGGTTAATTCGCACTTTTCGCCTGCAGTAGCTATGCATGAATTGCGACATAAAATCTTCAATCATGAGGAACGGAATATCCAGGACCTGATCCCTTCGTGCGAATGGGCCACTCGACGTGTGCATAAAAAAGAAGCGATAACAGGATCAGGAGCAAGAATGCTGATGACATCAACAAAATTGGTCTTGCCCAACATCCCTTGTTTGCCACGGAAACGCTGCTGAACTATATTTTACAATGAGATATTAGTGGGCGTTCCCGTGTGGGACATCTTTTCGGTGACGGGTGTAAAAGCGATCGCGGTCGCTACACAAGGCACCGAACTGAGGCCTCTAAGTGTTGTCTATGTGTTCAATAAATTTAGGGTGTACTTAAATATTATAGTTGGTTGATATTTGTAGGACAGTAATCATCGTGCACACAATGTCACTATCATTTAACTGTAAATTTGTCGTACTTATTGCTTTATTTCAGCTATTATTATTTCCCCAATTCGAGATCTTAGCTTGCTAGCTACAACATTCTTTACGAAGATCAATCAGCCAAAAACCTCGCGTATACTTAGTATAACAGAGTAATCCTTAAGTTTATGTTAGAGCTAAGAGAAGTTAAACCGTTTTCAGAAACACAGATTTGTTCTATCGCCATCGTCCGTTAGCATAAAATAGGTATCCTAAAACTCCTTTATCCGTTCACCTACATGTTCGGGAGGCTGAACCATCTTTTTCTCAATAAATCGCCACGAATCTGAATGAGTGCTCTATTTCCACATAATACGGTATTCCCACAATACTAACACCATAAATGAAGAACCTTACCGCGTTCATGAAGATCACTAAATAGCCAAGTAGAATTGACGTATCCACGTTTCTCGCATAACCCGAGTCGACTGCTAAGTACACCTCCGGGTGTACTATACTGTTTTCAGAAGCGTCTGGCGCCCGACCCTCTGTAAAGGATAAAGAGAGCGAAACGTAAGAAAACATAGGAATACAGCCCTGGGCAGTTTCTTAGGAGCGGCTTCAGAAAGCTCTGGAAACTTCGTAGCAAGATAACAAATGGGTAACAAGAAACAACAGAATGCGAGTCAACTGCAGAAAATGCTCAAACTCTCGCTATTGTAGTTCATCTGTGGCGACAACTGGTTCATGGTTTGATGCGTTATTAACAAAATAACTTTTTACCAGCAGGAGTTCATTTCATTTGCTTATGACTAGACTACAGCATAATAAGAGAGCGACATACTAGCAGCGGTTCAAACTTTAGTTCGCGTTTATTTCGATGTGTTTTAGCCCACATATAGATTTCTCCATTGCAATTTTTGGGCATTTTATATCAGGCATCTGCAGTCGCATAATGCGAATAAACGAAAAAAATATTTACCGGTGAAACTTTCAATAAACCATAAAAAATAACCACAACCGATGCGCTATTGATATAATGCGTCCAGATTGAGATACCAAGATATCAAATTTGGGAGCACACCTGATGTTGGAGGGAGAAAGTGGAATACAGAAGACAGAGATGTTACCCTCGAAGTGTATTGCTTCTGGCTACCCTGCACTAGTGGAGAGGGATAGCGCAATGCAAGAGGGAAAGAGATAAGGGGTGAGAAGCACAATCAAATTCTTTCACACAAGATTGACGCTTTCAGGCAGCGGAATAGTGCTTTGTAAACCTTGAAGGCAGTCGATCGCTGCGGTTACAGGCCTCGGTTATTAGCCTCCGTAAGCGGGCGAGGATCGATGTGGTTCAGAGCACAGCACTACGTCTTGAAGTTGATAAACACTGCCTGAAGTGAAGCCGACACAATGTGCATTTCGTCTATTCCCAATATTTGCGGCAGTTATGTAGAAGATCACCTCAATGGTCTAGATTTTTTTGGAAATTTAAATTAACAGTTTACCTTGCGCAGATTGATACCGACTATATTCACCGCAGCTGATCGCAATCAACCGTTACACCGCAATGTGGTGCTTTGGGGACGTCTGTTCCGATCTAATTCACGAATTTTTTTTAGCTAATGCAAATGAAAAAACTCTGGCATTGTGTTGGCAGAAATCCTTTCACCACTACGGCGGCCAACTATATTCAACGAATTATATCTCTCAGCAGAATGCAAATTAAATCTCAGTCAACACTGTGATAGTCAGCCGTGCTGCTATTCATGGTAAAAGAGAGTTAGAAAAATGGTCCGTGAAGCTGAGGTTGAAACTGAGGACGAAGCAGCTAACTTTAAGTGCTGTGTCCAACACTAGATCAAGCAGTTTGTCTTTGTATGCCCAGGTGCAGTAATGCTTGCCGATTAGAAATAGGCTACGTCAACTGAGAATGTAAGGCCGAAGTCGGTCGTGGAAAGGCAGGCAGCATTAAGGGATAGATAGATAGATAGATAGATAGATAGATAGATAGATAGATAGATAGATAGATAGATAGATAGATAGATAGATAGATAGATAGATAGATAGATAGATAGATAGATAGATAGATAGATAGATAGATAGATAGATAGATAGATAGATAGATAGATAGATAGATAGATAGATAGATAGATAGATAGATAGATAGATAGATAGATAGATAGATAGATAGATAGATAGATAGATAGATAGATAGATAGATAGATAGATAGATAGATAGATAGATAGATAGATAGATAGATAGATAGATAGATAGATAGATAGATAGATAGATAGATAGATAGATAGATAGATAGATAGATAGATAGATAGATAGATAGATAGATAGATAGATAGATAGATAGATAGATAGATAGATAGATAGATAGATAGATAGATAGATAGATAGATAGATAGATAGATAGATAGATAGATAGATAGATAGATAGATAGATAGATAGATAGATAGATAGACAGACAGATAGACAGACAGACAGACAGACAGACAGACAGACAGACAGACAGACAGACAGACAGACAGACAGACAGACAGACAGACAGACAGACAGACAGACAGACAGACAGACAGACAGACAGACAGACAGACAGACAGACAGACAGACAGACAGACAGACAGACAGACAGACAGACAGACAGACAGACAGATAGATAGATAGATAGATAGATAGATAGATAGATAGATAGATAGATAGATAGATAGATAGATAGA